>CAUZXH010000453.1:0-70751 GCA_963584085.1 Pyrausta aurata | reverse complement strand
AATATGTTTCTAGTAGTTAGATATTGAGGTATCTGGATCAGGATCAGGATCCTGATCCAGATACCTCAATATCTAACTTTTCAGTATTCATTTCTTACAGTAAATAAAAAATAAATTGCGTATTTCAGTCTAAATACAGGTTCCATTGATAAAAAAATTAATGATTTTTGCACTAGTAAATATAAATAGTTTTTTTAAAATCACTCTACGTAGAAAGTCGTTTTTTTTAAAAGCTGTGAAAATTATTGCTCTTTCACTATTTAACATAATATGATATAAGCTAGCTAGGTACTGCTATCTGATTCTTTTATAATAATTTATTATTTTAAAGGTGCGACTATCAGCTAAGCGTTAGTTTTACTGAGCTAGCATAATACCGTGTTTCTGACTTAAATAGTAAACCAGTGCGCTATTTAGGTATGTAGGTATGATTACGTCGTTCTTTTATTACTAGGAAAACTTAGGATAATATTGAAGCTATGCAATAGTCAAGTAAGGGTGTATGATTTTTTAATGATTCAATAAAAATACTTTGTTTAGATTTGATGTACACTTTTTAATTTTCCTTTTTGTTGTTATACTTTACATGTTTTTTTTAATTTAATTTTTTTCCATACTTATTTGAATTTTCGTCATCAAGCTTTTAACAGTATTATATACATCATCATAGTATATATTATCCTTATCTACAACATATTGCATGCAAACATCAGCCTTACATTTACAAAATATTTCACTTTGAATATTTTCAATGTTTTCCGCGTCATATACTTCCAGTCTAACAATTTTCTTTCCTTGTTTAGGTCTTTTTATGTAGGAATAAAGCGTTTCATTCTCCTTTTTATTCTTTCGGCTTCTAGCTGCCTCCACCGTCTTCCTGCTGCATGTAGTTGCTCACGCGTTGAGCAATAATACTTTGATTAGGAGTTCTAGTTGGGATTGGTTGAATTGGTTGAAAGGGGAAGATATCTTCGCTGTCCTGGAAAAGTAAATCAATTAAAAATATTTAGTTAATTCTTTTATAAAACATGTAAGAATAGAAGATATCTTATAAATAAAAAGTTGATATCATATTTATTGGATCTCTTACCAATACAAACAACTTGTAATGAACATAATAAATCAATTAAGTTGTGAAAACTGTGTAAAAAATAAATGTAAATTAACTTACCGACATTGGAGAATTTATGTTTAACGTTACGTTGTAACAACAGGAGGGTGAATACAATTTTATGACAGTATTTTTTTTTAGTTTCCGTGTTATATACTATTTTTGAGTGTATTAATAGAGTTTAAAATCGTATAGAATCGTAATCTATTCCTTGCCTGTCCCAAAAATGGTAACGTGAAATAAGACTCGCGAGAGGCATACGATACGCATGAGTCGTGTAGTCAGGGGTGCATAGTCTGCGGCGCCTATTTATTTATTTCTTTAAAAACTTTATTGCACAAATGAAAGTGTACAAAAGGTGGACTTAATGCTAAAAGCATTATATCCCAGTCATACCTTTAGGTCATGTAGAGAGATTGTGATGGGTGCAGGAGAGTATTATCCTTAACGGCCCGCGCTGAACATCGATACATCGATTGACTGATCTCACCAAAGTCTCGGCACCCCTGTATTAACAAATATCTATGTACCTTTGCATATTCCATTAAATTGTGTGTGTTTGTTTGATTA
The DNA here is from genome assembly GCA_963584085.1 of Pyrausta aurata. Classification (NCBI taxonomy): domain Eukaryota; kingdom Metazoa; phylum Arthropoda; class Insecta; order Lepidoptera; family Crambidae; genus Pyrausta; species Pyrausta aurata. Next base: position 69,070 of record CAUZXH010000453.1, on the reverse strand, counting down.
TTGAAAATGTGCAGGTAAGTGTAGAGTACCTACCTAAACCTCTCCTTTAATACATAAATAAACACTTACTTTTTCTTCCGACTTCGTTCATTCAGTTTACATTTAATGGTATGCGAGATGTATGTAGTTGCAAAATAAATTGATAATTGGTGAAATAGTTCAGGTATAACCAACAAACAAAGAAACAAAGAAAATTATGATCACATTTATAAATTGATAAAAAATATCACATCTGGATCTGCGGTGTAACACTAGTATGCATGTATTGTTGTAAACTGAGAAGAAGTCTCTACGTTCGCGTTGTATTATTATTTTGTTTGTAAAGCATTTTCCATTTTTGGGATGGATTAGACTTTGTACTTGTGGTTGGCGAGGGGGGACGTTGAAAATATGGTCATCAATCACGTGTAATTCTCGATATTTAAACCGAACCAAAAAACGGGAGCGTCATTGCAATTTCTGGAAGCGAACATCAACATACAGGATTTTTTCAAGCGGTTAACTACATCTTCTAAAAAATGTAAGTTCTTTTTGCTTTATTATTACATTCATTACTCAAAGTATCCAGTTCTTTGATATTCAGTAATCGTTCTTTTTCAGTTTATCAATATTTGTGATGAGCATATTGTTTATCGATATTTAATTATTTCCGTATTCGATTATTCGATATTCAGTAACGTGACAATAATTTATGTTTTATTTTATTAGCTTTATAATACTTATCAAATCAATCATTCTTGAGGTAAAATAACTTGCACTATTCGCTTTACGATTGATATTTTATACAAACCGTAGTTAAATTAATTCATTAATATAACTGTTTCACGCGAAGTATTCAAACTATTTCTTTATTGTTTCCAGGTCGCACGAAAGAGGAAACGCTGACCTTTTATTCCCGTCTGACGATGAAGCCCCCCGCCCTCGAGTGGAAAAAAGCAGCGAAGAAAACATTCTCCAGAGGCGAGCACATCGAGAGCAAGTCCTCCCCACTCACCGACACCGAAAAAAAAGAAGCCAGTATTCAAGCCTATCTCCGCTAAGAGACCTTCTGCGTATGATCTCTTCGGGAGCGACAGCGAGGAAGAGGACGTTATAATACCTGCGAGTTCTGGTAAAAGACCTACACCTCTCGTTTCTTACATTACACGTAGGCTCGCAAACGGACATTCTCGTCAGGTGTTCGATGACAAACCGGGCACGCATTTTATTGACTTGCGGGTTTACAAGTGCGATGAAATCGAAAGAGTTCAGCCAATGAATCGTTGGCGGCACTCGATTGTATGCGTTAAAAATCGGACAGATGAGAACACTGACGCGTGGCAGCATCTTGCCAACTTTTTAACGGCTACACGCAAAGAATACCGAGGCTGCCCCCCTACATTTATTAGTAATTATTATTAAAATGATTAACTATTTAGCTTTATATAATGTACTCGAATTGTAATCCTATTTTGCGTTTAGATCACTAAGTTACATACAGTGATAATTTACGTACGTATTAAATACTACCTAGTTATTATCTTAAAATGTTTAATCGTGTACTCTTATTATAATCGTGTTTATCCAATTAGATTAAGAATTTATTAATGGATGAAAAATAAATAAATAAAAAACTTTAATCTTAAATTAATTGTGATTTGTTTCTTTTACAGTCCAACCCACCATCAGGTCAAGATCTGATTACAAAGATTTAATGAAATGTGAATACTGTCAAATTGAAATACCTAAAAGTGAATACCGATTTCATCTGAGAACTAATTTACACAAATCTAATTGCATACTGAAATCAGAATTCGAAAACATGAATATAAATATTATAGCCACGGCATTTAAAAATAGAATCGTGTCTTATAGGCTTAATCCATCTGATGAGTACCTCATGCCAGAGGCCTTTCTAATGGATAGCCAAAATGATATAATAAAAATAATCAATGATTGTCTTGTGAAACATAAGTGTATTAAATTGAATTTAGAGCTGTTTGCTTATTTTATGAAGTCAACATCAGATGAACGAGTACTGAAATCATTTATGACAAAATATGAAATAGTTTACCAATGTACAGACATTAAGGAATTATTTATGAATGCTATTTATACATTTGAAAGAAAAATATCAGAACTTGAACATTGTGAGTCTGGCTGGTCCTGTGTTTTAATGAGTCACTTGGAGATAAACATAAATAAATATTCCCCATTAAAAGCTGGTTCTTATATTGAATTACCAAGTAAAATAAAAAATACTAAGAGTTGCATAAATATTAAAAACAACGACAATCATTGTTTTTTGTGGAGCGTTGTTGCCGGTCTATTTCCTCAAAAGAAAAATGTATGTAGAACTAATTCATATCCTCATTATAATACAGTATTAAATTATGACGGTATGTCATTTCCAATCACATACAAAGATATTAAATTGTTTGAGAAAATTAATAAGGAAGTGAGTATTAATGTGTATGGATTAGATAATAAGGATAATGTTACCGGTCCGTTATATATAACTACATTAAGAAAAATTAATCATATAAATTTGCTGTATATTGAAAAAAATGGGATGGGTCACTATTGTGTAATAAAAGATTTATTGCGTTTGGTCAAACGTCAGGTAACTCTTAATAAAGGCAAAATGTATTTATGTGACTCGTGTTTACAGTTTTTCACGAGTGAGATAAAGTACAGTTCTCATATGTGCAATAAAATATTGACAGTTCCACCAGAGAAAAACACAACTTTACAATTTAAAAACTATGAAAGAAAACAAAAAATAAATTTCGTTATATACGCTGACTTTGAAAGTCTTCTTTCGGACCACGATGTTTGTCAAACTGAAAAAACAAGGTTTTATAAACTACACAAGCCTTCATGTTTTGGTTATTATATTTGCTGCTCACATGATTCTAATCTGAACAAGTATGTTTCATATAGAGGACCAGACTGTGTAAAAATATTTATCGAAAGCTTGATAAGAGATATAGAAGATATTTATTATAAATTGTCTATAAAAAAGTCAATGACGCCTTTATCACCAATGGAAGAAGAAAACTATAAAAACTCTTTGAAATGTCACATCTGTGAAAACTTACTCTTTGACGATAAAGTAAGAGACCACGATCACATTACATCACAATACCGAGGTGCTGCGCATTCTCGTTGTAATCTGATGTATAAAGTATGTCAATTTGTGCCTGTTATTTTTCATAACTTAGCTGGTTATGATTGTCACCTTTTTATTCATGAGTTAGCAAAATATGATGGCTGTTTTAAAATAATACCTCAATCAAAAGAAAAATACATATCAGTCACAAAAATTATCAAAACAAAAGAAACCCCATGTCCCTTACAAATTAAATTTATTGATTCTTTTCAGTTTTTAAGCTCTAGTTTGAATGACTTATCTAAAAATCTAGTAGAAACAGATTTTGTTTCTCTAGCAAAAGAGTTTCAAGAAAAAGAACAGATCAAATTACTAACTCGTAAGGGTATTTACCCATATGATTATGTAGACAACTTTTCTAAATTTGAGGATGATGTTCTTCCCCCTAAACAATCGTTTTACAATAGCATCAAATGTGAACATATAACCGACGAAGAATACGAACATGCGCGTAATGTATGGAAAAAGTTTAAGATAAAATCCTTAGGTGAATACACAGATTTATACTTGAAAACAGACGTCTTGTTACTTTGTGATATATTTGAAAATTTTAGAAATACAAGTTTACGACATTATAAACTTGACCCCGCTTATTATATAACTGCCCCGAGCTTAAGTTGGGATGCAATGTTGCTTTATACAGGTGTTCGACTAGAGCTAATATGTGATTTAGAGATATACGAGATGATAGAGAAAGGAATACGCGGTGGTCTATCACAATGTTCTCTACGGAACGCTAAAGCAAATAATAAATATTTACCGAATTTCGATAACTCGCAACCATCAACTTACTTGATATATCTTGACTGTAACAATCTTTACGGTTATGCGATGACAAAAAAAATGCCAATATCAAATTTTCGCTTTTTAACTCCTCGAGAAATTGATGCTTTAGACATAGTTAAGGTTTCTGATGATTCGCATGTCGGGTACATTCTAGAAGTTGATTTAGCCTACCCAGACAATCTTCATAATGTGCATCGTGACTTACCTTTTGCACCAGAAAAATTTATTCCTCCCGGAGGAAAAACTCCAAAATTAATTGCTAGCTTGTATGATAAATTCAAGTACGTCATACATTACGTTCATTTAAAGGAATGTTTGAAAAATGGACTTATTTTAAGAAAAATACATCGCGTTATTACATTTTATCAAGAAAACTATTTAAAGAAATACATTGATTTAAATACTCGTTTACGTCAAGCTTCATCGTCAGATTTTGAAAAAGATTTTTTTAAACTATTAAATAATGCTATATTTGGGAAAACAATAGAAAATAGACGTAAACAAGTCAATATAAAATTAGTAACAAATTGGTGTGATGATCAAAATATTACAAATAAAAAAGTTGGTGCTGAAAAATTAATTGCAAAACCTAACTTAAAAAGTATTACAATATTCTCAGAAAATTTTGCAGCCATTCATCTAAGCCCAGAAAAGTTAACTCTTGACCGACCAATTTATATCGGTTTCTCGGTTTTAGAATATGCGAAACAACATTTATATCAATTTCATTATGACTTTATTAAAACTAGATATCAAAACAAAGCAAGATTGTGCTACACCGATACTGATAGTCTTTTATACATCATAAAAACTAGAGATATTTATAATGATATAAGGGAAGAAATACAAAATTTTGATACTAGTAACTTTGATGTTGATAATTGTTATCAAATACCTAGACTTAACGCCAAAATTCCGGGTCTATTCAAAGATGAACTGGGGGGTGAAGTTATCAGTGAATTCACAGGATTAAGGTCAAAGTTATATTGTATTAATACCAAAAAAGGAGAAATAAAAAAGGCTAAAGGTGTAACTAAACCGGTAAAAAATCAACTTCATCAAAGTATTTATAAAAAAGCGCTTTTAACTGATAAAAGTTTCAAATGTAAAATGAATGTGATCAAATCAATTAAACATGTTTTGTTCTCTCAAGTATTAGATAAAGTAGTGATAAATCGAAATGATGATAAAGTCCAAGTACTACCCAACCAAATTGAAACAGTGCCTTGGGGACACTGTAGCACCATATTTTAAATTATGGTATATTTTGATAAATTGTATAGTTTGTAAGAAACAGATGAAAATTTTGATGATTATTATTATTATAAGTATAAATGTTGATAATTAATATGTTTTCAAGGTGTGTATTTAAATAAATTAAAATAAAATGTCTTGTAACTATAACTTAATAAATATGTTATGTAAAAATTGGTTTTATTTTTATTTATATTCACACGTTGACCCAGTCAAAATGCAGACAATCGTCAGACTTTGAACTAACCACACAATGAAATTTATCAAACAATCACTAGATCTAGAAGTTCACAATTTAAAAGTCACCAAAAAAGTTGACGATATTAAACATAGTATTCTCTTACCTAATTCAATCCGATGTATTATATGTGGTCCCTCAAATTGTGGTAAAACTAATGTTATGTTAAATCTTTTGTTTCATGAAAATGGTCTTAAATTCAAGCATGTTTATTTGTACTCTAAAACAGTGTACCAACCAAAGTACTGTTTTTTGAATGAAGTAATGAAGAAAATTCCAGAAGCTAAATTCTTTATTTTTAATGACAATAAGGAGGTGATTCATCCTAATGACGCTTTAAAAAACTCAGTAATAATATTTGACGACGTTGCATGTGAAAATCAAATAAATATACGCAATTACTTCGCCATGGGAAGGCATAAAGAAATAGATTGCTTTTATCTATCTCAAACTTATTCAAAAATACCTAAACAACTAGTGCGTGATAACGTAAATCTCTTGTTAATTTTTAAACAAGACGATATTAATTTAAAACATATATACAATGAGCACGTTAATACTGACATAGAATGGTTAAAATTTAAAAAAACGTGTTCTTCTATATGGCAAGACCACTTCAGTTTTTTAGTTATCAATAAAGATTGTGCGCTCGACAAAGGACGATACCGAAAAGGTTTTGATACATTCATTTTTTTCTAAATATTCAATAAATACTACATTCTACTTAAAACTTCTCATTTGTATTCATGATTCTGCAATTACCGCTTGCACTTCTGATCTACATCTCAAATGGATACCGATATAAAAGAACAGTTGGTAAAATCAGTACATAATATTAAAAACAAATTAAAATCAATCCGTAATGAAGAAGATGCTTCCAGTCTTAAGTATAAAAAAGTATTCAAACCCATAACTGATCCCTTGGAAACTCTTATTAAAGTGAATGAACAAGATGATCTCTCATCGCATAAATATAAATCAGTAAATAAAGTAGATAATGACAGGACTTTAAGAGAAACGATCATGTCTGATTCAGAATATTACAGTGAAGATGATGAAAGTTCGATACAAAATAAAAACGACACGTTAAGAGTGATATGACAGTCTGGAGATTCTCAGATTTTACCGAATTTATCAATGTGTGTGTGCGATTTTATATGTCCGGGACACAAAAAATGTTAACTGTAATCAAACAATTTTGATACTTTATCTCTAGGTAGTAGGCTATGCGTATGATGAACATAGAAAATGATGGTCATGTAAAAGTCGATATGATAAATTAATGTTATACCAGTTTTTTTGTATTTAAAATACCTACGCGAATACAGTTCGGAATCAGGGCTCGCGTCAATTCCTTTCGCGAACATTTTCCTTTTGGTAATTCAATAACTAAATTCACAGATTTAAACACAAACGTACAGTTATAATAACGTAAAAACTTATAGCATGGGAAGACACGAAATGCATCCAAAGGGTGAAGACATATCGAGGCGGGTAACACGTACCGACCTGCACCGACTAACCAATGATGTGCCGTGTTGGCTATTTCATAGAATTGAAATGCTTTATAGAGATTCTTCCGACTCAAGTCCTGATTGAATCTTGTTTTAAAAAACATTCTAATGTCAGTCGGTACTTATTTGGATTTTTGTAACAAATTTCTAAAATATTTCGAGATCAAAAAAAGATGACTTGGCACATCACTAGTCAGTCGGTTCAGGTCGGTACCAGTTCTGCCTCTTTATGTCTTCACCCAAATCGTGACTCTGAGAATAGGTATTTTTTTACGAATGTGAACTCCATGAGAAACGGGGACTAAGGTTTATTGGTGGATGCTGCCGTTGGTTCTGCGCTTGATCTACCACGTGTCATACCAACTGGGTGCTATGAGGATTTATTAACACATAAATACCTTTTAGTGTGACGCTGTTCTTTGATATGATTTGTATTTTGATATATGAAATATGTGACAAGTTACTATAGCTTCATTCAGAAAATGTAGTTAAGAAGCTATCGATCAATATTTCAAGTATTTAATGTATAACAGATGATAAATAACATCATTTTCATTATTTTTTTTAGTTTAATAAATTAAAAAAAATGAAATATTATATGAATGTGGACTTGAATAGAACCATTGAATTTCATGGCATTTGCGTACAATTTGAATACAGGTTCATATTAACTACATACACATCCCATGAAACGCTTCTACTAAAACAAGCGTTTAACTATACAAGTTTATAGTTAGGATGTGGTTGTGAAAGTCACTGGTGCAATCAGTACCCAGAAAGAAAATTCATGTTAACTAAGCAAAATATTGCCCTATTTATTTAGGTTTAAACTATTGAAATACTGTTACTAGCGTATGGAATTAATGCCATGAACAAGTCTCACACAGTATGGAATTGACGCCAATGGCCAATGGTACGTACGTACAAGTACGTATCAAAGATCGTGGAACTAAATAACGCCTCTATACGGTCCATATAAAGAAAGACAGCTGTCCTTTGACTTTTTGTCGTCCGCTTACTCTTATTCAAAATCCAAAGCACGAATGTTTACTACTCAAAGTCAAATACTAAAAACAAAAGCCCTTATTTGTCTTAATTTTTTTTGGTTTAATGATCACTTCACCGCCATATTATTTCAACAAAACCGACTTCAAAAACAAAAGTCACCAAAAATTCTTAAATCAACTCTTGAAAGGACTCCATTTTAGGCAAACCTTGTCCTTGGAATGGAGTCCTTTTAAGAGATTATTTAAGACTTTTTAGTGTATTTTGTTTTTGAAGTCGGTTTAAGTTATTTTATTTGCAAATTGTTAGTAATTAAAATCGAGGGGAGGGGGTTTCACCTTTTGACTCTGCTCTTTAATAAGCTACAAAGTACCTTACATAAGTTCCGGCGTCATAATCACTGAACTCCTAATCATTAAGGAGTTCCACTATCAGCTCAGTTCTACAAAATAGTGACTATCAGACGTAAAGATACGTCAACACGTCAACGTCAAGTATTTCAATACTAGTACAAAAACACTATACACGTCTTTTAGATTTAAGGGTTTCCCTCGATTACACCAAGACCCCATCATCAGTTCCGGATTTGGCCACAATGGGACCAATTAAAAGTCAAACCCTATAAGAAAATGACAAAAAAAAATCTAATCGGTCAATAAATGATTGAGATATGAGGATGATATACATACAAAAAATAACATACAATCTAATTGATTGATCTATTGATTGAGGGTTTCCCTCGATTACACCATAACCCCATCATCAGTTCCGGATTTGGCCACAATGGGACCAATTAAAAGTCAAACCCTATAAGAAAATGACAAAAAAAATATCTAATCGGTCAATAAATGATTGAGATATGAGGATGATATACATACAAAAAATAAACATACAATCTAATTGATAACCTCCTCTTTTTGAAATCGGTTAAATAATAACTATTTGCCAGCAGACACACAATATCATAAAATGTACATTCATTACTCAGTTATCCCGTACGGAACGTAAGTCCATTTTACCCGTTGCCAGTTTTTATGGATGTACTAATGGCCCCAGTAAACTGTGTTTCGAATCCAGCCTCAGCGCGCCCCAACTCCGTTTTATAATAACTTAAGGGGTAAGAGGTAAATACCGATTCAACAAAGTAAATATCATGAAAATCGGTCTACCGTTGTTAAACTATAAAGTAGTGTTAGCAACCCCGGAGTAACGGCAGCACTACGGGCCTATATAAACTGAAGAAGACCAGCGAGCGCCCTCTTTTGGCCGTCGGCTCGCGCTCTGTTAACATTGGACTAGGACCGTGTATATTTTTTTTTATTTTCACGTTAAATACCTGTAATTATTTTAGTTAAGAAATAAATCAATACTTTCTTTATTTTCGTATGTAAGTTGTTGTTTTTTTTAATCAAATCTGATCTTAAAAGCTAAGAGTAGTGTTACTGATACTACTTTATTTTATATAAATAAGGTTATTATTTGCAACCCCATACATAATATGCAATAGAATTGGTACTATTGCCTATTCTTGGCCTAATTAATTTAGTATTTGTCTAAAATTGACATTTAACTGTTTGGTGATAGAAACAGTTTGCTCATCATGTACCACAATTTTATTTTGTGGAGAATTTATTATTATTATTATTTTTGTCGATAATTTTGGTCCTAGTATCTGCACATTTTGTTTGATCAAGTTTCGAAAATACACAATGTATATGAAAAAGATCTTTGTTTTAACTCATGAACCTCTTGAAATAGTCACCATATATACAAATCTTTCTTGTTTATAGTATTAATAAGGATTACTTTCTATGCAAGTTTACTTAAAATTGATTAATCATTTAAATACAACTACAAATCGATACAAAAGAACGAATACTTTTTTGTTATAATTAGAGACCATCGACGATGTGGAATGCACTATGTGGCTTTATGCCTGTTGCATAAAGCCTCAAAGCGAATTGGTCGCCGTATAAAAATTGTGCAAAGCGTGATATTTTCAAATTTGGAATGAGTATCATACACGAAATAAAAGAGTAGCAGCGAAGACAACGAGCGACACACCCTTCCCCTCCGAGCGCTCGGCGCTGTCTGTCAAACTTCGATCGAAGAAGAATGTTCGTGACAGCTCCAAATCTCAAATTTATAGGTTACTTTAGTAAGATATTTTGAATATATTGCACAAGATAAAATCAAGAATTTAGATACTAAGTCAAAGATAGGAACCTCTATAACATTGTTTTATCAAATAACACAGAATAAGTGCAATGTATCTCAGAGATAATCGCCTGTCTTTAGGTGCATATTTTATGCCAAAACATGGTTTCAATTTTGTCTTCATTTGGAATAACCAGAGCGATAAATAAAAAAACAGAGTCGACACCTTGTATACGAACGTAATTCCCTTCCAGTTTATGTTATTTCGATAGCTGATGTCAACAACTGATCTAGAAAAGTTCACCAGAAAAACCGTCAATTTGGCTTCTATGATTGCAAATTATAGACATTTTAAAGATTGAATCAAAAATTCAGAGTCGACATCTTATGGAGATAGTTCATTTCTACCCAATTCATTCAAAAAAAGTAGTCAGTTAAGTCATTTTTGGGGAGAAAACTGGACTTGAACTTTGTTAGAAGGTAGGTGACAGCAGCCTTAATGTCACTTGATAAGGAGGGTATAATGGACATTTATGATAATATAAACATACCATTTGGGATTCGCAGTGAAAACATGAAACTTATGATCGGAAACGCAGAGGTCAAAATATCTGTATCAAAAAATTCATCAAACGCAGAAAAAGATAAAGTTTTAAGCATTAGTGATAATCGTTTTGAATTAACCCCTGGCTTACAAGAGCTCTTGATCCGAAAAAAACCTAACTTAGATTTAGTTTCTGAAAACGATAAAATGGTTTACAAAGATATACTAAAAATTACAAATGCACACAAAAGGGATTTCAATCCTAATGGGCAAATGAAAGGTGATAAGGGATTGAAATATTTTCGTATTATTAAACCTCTATTTAGTCAAACAAATGAAAAACAAAAATGTTCTGAACCTAAAATTGGGGGTTATATTCCAAAGTTCAAAAAATATAAACATAACACTGATTATGTTTATTGGGATGACCCAAATGAATTAATTGACAGATTAAAATTATTAATTGCATCACAAAGTGCTGGAAACACAAATCATGACAATGAAATTATATCGATTATTGAAGAATTAAAAGAAGCTGGTATTATAAAAGAATAAGTTTTTCATGCAATGTTTTAGTAGCAAACAATTCATGAACATGGATGTTTGTAAAGATAAAAATTTAGTCCGTGTAAAAAATACTGAAAGCAGTGAATTAATATCAAAAAGTACTGAATGTCAAAGTTGTCCTTACAATAATTGTCATAAATTAAGTGATGCATTTATTGCTGAAAAGATAAGCAATATTGATAAATACTTAACCAGAATAAGTGAGCGAATAAAAATTCTTGAACGATCATTTTTTTTAAATGAAATTGCTGGGAAGTTAAAGAAACACTATGAGCAAACAGGACGTAATAAATGAAATTCACAAAAATGCAAGAAAAAATTTTCCTCGCAGAAATGTAGTCTTGAAAGATATTGATGACCTTTGGCAGGCTGATTTAATAGACATGCAAAAAATTTCAAAAGCGAATTGTGGATTTAAATACATATTAGTGGTTATAGATTGTTTTTCCAAATATGCTTGGGCTATGCCACTTAAACAAAAAAATAAAGAACTTGTGGCAAAAGCTTTCAAAACTATTTTACATAAAGGAAGGGTGCCGATAAATTTACAGACAGATTTAGGAAAAGAATTTTATAATAGCACATTTAAGGAAATCATGAAAACATTTAAAATTAATCATTACTCTACATATTCTACAAAAAAGGCATCAATTGTAGAGAGGTTTATAAGAACATTAAAAAATAAACTTTACAAAGATTTTAATTTGAAAGGTAATTATAAATGGATCGATGGAACACTTGATAAAAATGTGTTTGATTATAATAATACTTTTCACAATACAGTGAAACAAACACCGTCATCAATAAACCAAGATAATAAAGAAATTGTTCTACATAGATATATAGAAACATGTAATTCTAAGAAACAATTAAAGAATAAAAAATTACATGAAGGCGATTATGTGAGAATCAGTAAATATAAAGGATGTTTTGAAAAAAGTTTCACACCCAATTGGTCTACAGAGCTGTTTAAGATCATTAAAGTACAAAATACAAACCCTTGTACGTATTTATTAGAAGATGCTAGAAAACGTCCCATATTAGGTGCATTTTACAGTCAAGAACTGCAAAAAACTAAGCATCCAGATATTTATCTCGTCGAAAAAGTAATAAAAAGAAAAGGAGACAAAGTTTATGTCAAATGGTTAGGGTTATCAAACACTGAAAACAGTTGGATACACAAAAGTAATGTACTGTAGGTACATTCTATACCATTACGTTCTTTGTCAGATTCTGTTCTAAGTAAAATGAAATAATATCACATATAAAGAGATATCTTAAGTTTTTTTAAATCAGTTACATAAGGTTCTTAAACAAGTAAACAACTGTATTGTTCGTTTTTTTTTTAAAAGTTGATTATAAACATGGTGCATTTAAAAATGACGAAAAAACAAAAGAGAAATACTATTCCTGAAAGCAATTCCGTTCCCCCAAAAAAATATAAGTCAGGATCTGGCTTTAAGAAAACTTTTAAAAATATCGTCACACATACAAAAAGACATCTCAAAAATCTGAAACCAAAATGTAAGAAAGCGGTTGTGGAGCTAGCAATGGCAGCTGCAAAAGAATTATCTTCGAATCTACCAGTAAAAGTTCCAAGAGTTATACCAGTACCTAAAACTGGTGGATTTCTTCCATTAATACCCATATTTGCAGGCTTATCTGCTGCTGGCAGTTTAGCTGGTGGGGTTGCTGGAATCACAAAAACTATTAATGAATATAAAATGGCAAAAAAGCGATTATCAGAGCTAGAACGACATAACGAAAAAATGGAATCATTCTGTATTGGGAAAGGATTACATCTCAAACCATACAAAGATGGATTAGGAATATATGTAACAAAGAAAAAAAACTAAATAGCCGGCTACCCAAAAGACCCTTGACAAATATTGATATAATGATGTACTCGAAAAATATACCCTTTTTTCGAGGTGTTTTCATGAGAGATGAATTGCCAAAACAGCCATTATCAATAGAATGCGCCATCATTAACTTAGATTCATCTAAAAACTCTGGGACTCATTGGGTAGCCTATGGAAAAATTAATGATTATATTGAGTACTTTGACAGTTACGGTAATTTGAAACCACCGAAAGAATTCGTCAATTATGTGGGGTCAAATATATACTTTAATAATGACAATGTGCAAAAAAATAATGCATACAACTGCGGACATTTGTGCTTAAAATTTCTTAAGTCATTTTGGTTGCGAAAACAAATCTTGTATTTATAAAGTATTGTATTTTTTAATTTAAAACATTTATATCATTGCGCTCATAGTACATATACATACATAATACTTCATTTCAAGGACGAGTATTTAAGTTTTAAAGAAAATATGATTATTTTTAATAAAAACCTGGATGTAACGAAAAAACTCAATACTTCACTCCCAATAACGAAAGTGAGAAGACGGTTGAACACTACTAAGAATTTTAAAAAGATTACTAAACGTAACAAAGAATTTCTTCGTGCTCTTGGATTTAAAATACAAAATGCTACAAATCACAGATTTACCTCAACATGATAATTCTATCGAAAGTTATGAAATACATACATACAATCCATACAATAATAGCTTTAAAGAAAACGATGAAATCAGAATACCAATTCATCAACAAGATGTGTACCTGCTACCATCAGCAAGCTCTATTTACATCGAAGGATGTGTAAGTGTATTTTCAAAAGATGCTGGTGGAAAAATAACAAAAAAAGAGGTTCAATTTGTTAACAACCCGTTTTCATTTTTATTCCAAGACATAAGGTATGAATTAAATGGTGTTGAAATTGATCGCATTAAAAATGCTGGCATAACCACTACAATAAAATCATATATTTCTTTGAATGAAGGGGAAAGTAAAGCTAGTGCAATGTGGGGGTGGAATGTAAACGGTCGTAAACAAAAAAGTGAGAATTTCAGTGTCATTATTCCGTTAAATAAAATACTAGGCTTTGCCGAAGATTATAATAAAATAATTGTAAATTGTAGACATGAACTTATATTACAACGAAGCAGATCTACTATGAATTGCCTGACAATGGAAACAAGTGATTATTTTGATTTAGATGTAAAAAAAATACAATGGCGTGTTCCGCATGTACGAGTTGCTGATCGTGATAGATTATTGTTACTCAAGTTATTAGAAAAAGATCGACCACTACAACTAGCGTTTCGAAACTGGGATTTATATGAGTATCCAGTATTACCTAAAACAACAAAACATTCTTGGTCTATAAAAACAGCTTCTCAGTTAGAGAAACCGAGATATGTTATAATAGGTTTACAGACAAATAGAAATAATATTGCTACTAACAGCTCTTCTGTATTTGACCATTGTAAAGTGACAAATGTTAAATTGTTTCTAAATTCTCAATATTTTCCGTATGACTCACTAAACCTGAAATTTGACGAAGATAAATACGGTATATTATATGAAATGTATTCATATTTTCGACAGTCATATTACAACCTTCCTATCGACCCACTGCTTGATATATTAACATTCAAAAAAAAAGCACCACTGTTTGTTATTGACTGTTCACGACAAAATGATTCGCTAAAAACCGGACCAGTTGATGTTCGGGTAGAAATTGAAAGTTCGGAAGATATACCAGATAACACAACAGCCTACTGTTTAATCATAAACGATCGTCTGTTTGAGTACAGACCGTTAAGTAACATAGTGCGAAAATTATCATGAATGCTATCGTCGATGTACAAGGTTTTAAAAATGATAATAATGAGTTTATACCCAAAGAAATAGCAATTCAAAATGCAGAGCGTATCTTTGTAATCTTAATAAAACCACCATACCCGTTTTATAATTTAACTAAAACGGAGCGGTGCCAAGTAAGTTGGATTGAAAGAAACAGAGGAATAACTTGGAATGAAGGATATGTCCCATATTTTAATTATAAGGTTTACATAAGTGATTTTTTTAAAAACAAATGTATTTTTACTAAAGGTTCCGAAAAAGTTATTTGGTTAAAAAATATTTTACAAAGTGATAAGGTGTATAACTTAGAAGATAAGAATTGTCCTAGTTTAACGAGATTGTATGAAAATTATACTTCATCATCCGATATTTTTAGATGTTTATATCACAACAAAATATGTGCGTTAAAAAATGTATCTTGCCTTTATAAATGGTGTCTAGAAAATAATTTACTTTTCTAATAAACATAATGATCTTTTTTTTGTATTTTATTTGAAACTAACCACCTCTATTTTTTATTTTATTTTAAAAAATATGGTAGTTATACCAACAGCATACAAAGACAACATTAGTAACAAATTAAGGTATTATTCTTTAATTATAGGTATACACATCATTGGCAGGAAAACTACAAAGTTACACTAGTACAAAAACATTAAATTTTTTATTAATCAAACCTGCATTTATGACTGAAATACGCAATTTATTTTTTATTTACTGTAAGAAATGAATACTGAAAAGTTAGATATTGAGGTATCTGGATCAGGATCCTGATCCTGATCCAGATACCTCAATATCTAACTACTTGTGATATTAGTGTACATAGATTGGTTATGTAAGACATATGAAAAACCTCCGTGGTGGTGGCTAAGCACGCTGTATATATCAAGGGTCGCCGCTTCGAGGTCTCAGGTTGGATTCCCAGTCAGGTAAATGTAGAAATCATTAGGTAATAGGTATTTTCTATAATGTCTCGGGTCTGGGTATCGTGGTACTACCGTAGTTTCTGATTTCCATGACACAAGTTCATTAGCTACTTATTTGAGGTTAGTGCAATATCTGTGATTCATCATCATCATCAATCATCATTGTCAGCTAAAGGACGTCCACTGCTGAACATAGGCCTCCCCCATAGCTTTCCACAGATTACAAGGTCGAATATATGTGATTGTGTCTCATATTTATTTACAATCGTATTTATGAAAGGAAATGATCTGAACAAGTCAAGTGACATCGAAAACTTGCCTTCCAGTTGGTAAGTGCGCCCTTCCTCTGCTTAGCTCTGGTCTTCGCCTTAGACTTGATGACCATGACGGCCCTCTGTTCGTAGCGTGGGTCGTCGGAAGGACCCAGACCTATTGAGTATTCCTGCAGGAACCGGTGTGCATCCTCCTGGCCTACCGACCGTTCGAGAGATACTACTATTTTCGCCCACTGAAATGTACTAATAATAGTTATCATCAACGACATGAAATACTACCTATGTACAATGATATATACGTTTTTCTCAGTGCTTAGTACTTAGTCATGTACGCTTCAAGATCTGCAGCAGGCAAACGCCAACGCAATCAACGTTGCACAACACTGGGCGAAAATATTATGATTTGTTACCAGTCGACTCGAAGAAGAAGAAGAAGAAGAAGTGCTAAAATACGCAAAGGTAACCGCGAAGGTACACGTCGTGGTCTATGTGGTGGTGATGAAATTCTTGAAATTAAATCAAGATATCAATAATGTTGATTTTATAATTAACTCAACATAAAACTGTATTGGTAGCCGTACTTTAGTAAAGACTAGCCATGGATAGGATATATTTCTTTCTAGATTGGTCTAAAGTAAGTATACGTTTACGCAAAGATGAGCTAACCTAGACCACATAACTCTACTTTCTAACATGAATGAAGTGTGGCCTTTTGTCGTGCATAAAACGAAAATGTAGATACATAGAATTGAGTAAAAGACATTACCTGTTTGACCCACTCCTTCTCAGACTGCTCAATGACGTGGGCGTAAGTGTTGCCCATCATAGCGATCAGCATGTTCAGCAGCAGGATGGGCACGAACACCATGAACACGGCAAACACTGTCTTCGTCAAGTTCGGGTATGTCGTCTGACCCAGTTCTGTGTACTAAATAAATGTGAAGTTATTAAGTATTTGAACAAACGAGCGTCTGATGAAAAACATTCGACAAATGTTCGAACATGATGTTTCGACAAAAAACAGCACATTTGGGATGATCTATTGAGACGAGAAGAATACACACCATTAACCCATGGTCAGCACTTAACAAAACAACACAAGGATGACGAGTCGAAGGACAACCAACAGCCCACGACAAGACGAAATATTTAGCTTAATACTACACATAAGTCATAACATAACACAACGCAGCACCCTACCCTGCCCATTTATAAGAAGAGGTAAGGGTATCACCTGACAAGTTTTTGTCGTCGGCAACCGTACCTACCTTATTCTGAAAGACAAATTGTGTGTTACGCGTTAGGTTAGTAGGTACATAGGTACTCGTAAACGGTTTAACTATTTTACTTAGTAATTGTAATAAGCTCGTATTTAAGTTCAAGCTTATACTCACACTATAGTCTCCTAATGTAATTTGAAATAGAGCCATCCAAGTGCTGGGGTAGCTTGAGTATAGTGTTGACTGGACGTTGGGAAAACCTGCAAAAAAAACATGATATGTAAAAAGGAAACCGTCGCTGACGAAAATCGTGGTATATTCCAGTGGACTTCCTTTGGATGTTAATGATGATGATGAAAAAATGGAGTAAGCAGTAGGTGAAGTTCATACCTTTGTACAAAAAGTAGAATGATTGCGAGAATCCGAACAACACAATGCAGTAGATGATGCCAAACGTGAACATGTCTCCCGTGATCATGCTGTAGATCATCGTCACGAACGGACCGGTCAGGCGCACAGCTCTGCACCAGAAATAAGAAAAAATACAATTACGATTAAGACGAACCCATACCCAATCCATACATCTTCACCTCAATCTATGCCAGAAAGTAAGTAAGTACTTGTGGTTAAGGTGGATCTAATCTTTTTTTCCTAGGTTCAGATAAGCTTCATAGTCTAAATAGCAATTCGCTCGCTTGCTAGCCTTCTGGGAGAGGCTGGGATTGTAAAAATAGAAGAACATTACAAACAATGATCCTATCAAGTGGCTAAGTAAGTCCCAGCCCAGCTAAACTAACTATTTAACTAGTCAAGAACTGACGTCATGACGTTTTCAAAAAGACAGAAATTACTACTTCCACAAGTAGATTGTTAAGAGCGTTGGCTCGGTTTGCAAGAGGTTACTGGTTCAAATCCAGCCCGTGCGCAAGTTGTTGGTTTCTCATTTAATCCCACAGCCAAAAACTGGTTGTAATTATATTATAATTGCTTACCCAGCGAAGAACATAAGAAGGAACCAGGATCCGGGCAGTAAGAAGATGAGGATCGCCTCTTCAGTGTTGCTTTGCTGTGTGAGCCTGGCGGGGATGCAAGCCAGAAGCAGCAGATTCGACATCAGGAATATGAATTGCGCTGGCTCGTGAATCTGTTTATCAAAGGGAATTAAGAGAAGTCGCTTAGAGGAAGATTTACCGAACCTAAGTTAGGTACTGTGAAGCCTGGGTGTTGGCGAATGAATATTGGATACGGTTATGGTCTTTATGAGATTGTGTTACTTGAGTAAATGTTTCTAAGTGCAATGTACAAATAATAAAAAATACTCAGCTTTCGTGATGGACTTCTTGTTTATTTTGGTATACTTTTATGATATCACAGTTTAACGTATTGTTTTATAGAAATAATACTTATTACGTGAAAATATCTTCGATTCTTTACATTAGACGACAGATGAAAAAGTTAAGACGTTTACACTTCAAAAGTCACTCATAAAGAAAGTTTTTCATCCTTTAAATTACGAAGAATCGAACAAGAGTGACATAGAGGTTTTACGCGAAGCTCCAAACCTCTACATCCCCCCCGGTCGGTAAAATTTCAAAGCATAGCTGTGAAATTTATCTATCTATTAATTACTTATAAAACCTTCCTATGTGGGAATATCATTTACAATACAGCAATGTCTCTTAAGGTTGCAGCTAGCAACTAGTTGGAACGATATGAAAATAGAAATAAATTAATTAATTGATAAAGTTAAATTATTTACAAGTTAAAATCGTTCAAACTTCAGGTTGAAAAAACCCACATAAAAATCAAACTACATAATCAACATTGCTGTCTACATAATTAACCAATCAAGACAATTCAACAATTTAGAAAAATTCAATTACCTACCTAACACTATATTGAATAAATCAACCAGTCAGACTTGATATTACATGTTGAAAACTTGTGAAACCAGTAAATCTGTTAACACATCCAACCGTTTGAGTATCCAAGACCTGTGATGAAAAAATTCCCTAACTAGACTCTTCCCCCTCATTTCTTCAAACTGAAAATACATTAACCCTTCATTCCTTCGTTAAAATCTCCCAAAACTTGCAATCATTTAATGTGTATAGTATCCAACACAGACACCACCCAATCGCTATGCGAATACAAAGGGTTTACACATAAATAACCACTAGCTCACTAACCTAACTACCTCCTTATCTTTATTCAATATCCCAACATTACACAAAATTACCCAAAAATAACACACCTAAATCTTCCCTACAATTCTTTTCATCCATTGGGTGATGGCTGGTAGCCACGAACCCCTTTCATCACAGCTTGGATGCCCAACGATGTATATCAACAATTGATATGCACTAGCTAGAACAAAAATAAGTATTAGAAATTGAATCTATCTACAATGCCACTAACACTAAAACACAATAACTCACCCTATATTTACATTAAATATTTGCGTATCTATTGTAATATTTTATATTCAAATAAAATAAATATTTACAAAACGAAATGAAAATTTTATTTTTGATTGACAACTGTTGACTTGACAAGATCACTTAGATTGTCAACGTCAACGTCAAAAGCAATAACAACTCAAACTGACAGAAGTCTAAATGTTTTTTTATTTTTAAACTATTTGGCTTGGGTTTCAGCTATTCAGCCATGCCATAGCATACTCACTTGACATTTTACTAAAATTCCTATAGTGTGGCTGTCAATTAATTAACTCTTAACTTAAATGGTTTTAACCTGTTATGATGAATGATATATTTCCTAGTACAAACATCAGATACCTTTTTAATAAGAAAATTATTATTTGATAGTACACGGATAATTCGATATGGACCTGAATATGGCCTTGAAAGTTTTCTAGCGATACCAGTGATCCTTTTTGGATTATAAACTAAAACTAATTCATTAACTCGAAAATTCCTAAACTTAATCTTACGATCATAGTTTAATTTTTGTCTTACTTGAGCCTTACGTATGTTTCTTAGAGCTCGTGTAATAAGTGTTCTGTTCTGATTCCTACGTGATTCAATAGAATTATCAACATTATTATTCAAATTTAACCCTCTATCAGAACGGAATTCAGGTTCTCTAGCAAATATCAGTGTGTAAGGAACTAGGTTCGTGGAAGACTGTTTTGAAACATTATAAGAAAAAGTTACCATTGGTACAAAATGACACCAATCCTTCTGATCATCTCTAACATACATCGATAAACCTTGTAACAATGTCCTATTAAATCTTTCGATTAGTCCTAGTGTTTGAGGATGCCTAGTAGTAGCGGTTGTGAGTGAACTATCAAAGAAATCTATCGTTTCCCTTACAATACGAGATGTAAACACAGATCCTCGATCAGTTATAATTTGCCTTACCGATCCAAATTTACAAAATACCTCATTTATTAAGAAATCGACTATTTCTCCTGCATTGGCCCTGGGGATAACTTTACAAATAGCATATTTTGATAAATATTCTAAGCAAACTATTATATATCTATTACCTCTAAGAGACTTTCTAAATGGGCCAATTATATCAATACCGATTTTATCAAAAATTCCATTAACTTCGATAGGTTGTAACGGCGCTATTAAATTACTCTTCTTCCTCTCCAAACACAGTTTACAACTTTCAACATATCTTTCAATCTCTTTCTCAGCATCTGGAAAATAATATCTTTCACGAAACTTATATAACGTCTTACATAAACCAAAATGTCCTCCCATCCATCTATCATCATGAACTTCATGTAAAGCTATTTGTAAAAGATTTCTTGGAACAACAATACGATTTTTAAACTTGTTACTGATTTTAATTTTATGGTATAATTTATTATCCTGAATATAAAATCCTTTATAATTCTGACGACGTCCAGAACGTAGTCTATCGAAAATACGTGTACAAAATTCATCATTTTGTTGTTCTGTCTCAAATCTAACAACATCTATTCTAAACAAATCCATACCATCCTCAGCTACACTTCCTTTCAAAACCTGGTTTTCCTCTTTCTTATTATCATCTAATAATGGATTTCTACTAAGAAAATCAGCTATTACGTTAGTTTTTCCAGAACAATGTACGATATTGAAATCATACTGTTGGACTGCAAGAGCCCATCGTGCGAGTTTTCCATTCATATCCTTCCTATCTTTCAACCATACTAAAGCCTTATGATCTGTCAAAACATCAAATTTCATACCCCACAATAGATGTTTAAAATAATTCAACGCCCATACTATCGCTAAACATTCTTTTTCTGTTATAGAATATCTCCTCTCACAATCAGATAACTTCCTTGAAGCAAATGCTACCGGTAATAAACTATCATCTCCTTGCATCAAACATGTTCCTAATGCCACATCACTAGCATCAACGTATAATCTAGTTATCTTCGCATTATTAGAAAAATGACGTAATAAAGGTGGGTTTTGAATTCGATATAAAATATGATCAAATGCCTGTTGTTGGATCGAAGCCCAAACGAATTTAGTTCCTTTCTTCAATAAACTTGTCATTGGTATTGCTATATTAGCATAATCATCAATAAACTTACGATAATATGAAAATAAACCTAGAACTGACTTGAGTTCCTTGATATTAGAAGGCGGTTTAATAGATTTAATTTCATCCATTTTGTTTTTATTGGGATGAATTCCTTCAGCTGAAATCTCATATCCTAATACCGACACTTGTTGAAACCCAAACTTACACTTCGTTGGTTTCAACGTTAAATTAGCTACTTTAATTCTTTCTAGAACCTGTTGTAAGGAATTATAAAATTCTTCAAATGTCGAACCATAAACTAAAATATTATCAATATAAACAATCGCATTCTTATATTTGATGCCTGCTAAAATTCTATCCATAGTTCGTTGAAAAATAGCACCGCTAGTTTTCAAACCAAATGGTAACACATTGAATTCATATAACCCTGAAGGAGTTACGAAAGCTGTTTTATGTTTGTCAGTTTCTTTTAAAGTGAGTTGCCAGTATCCTGAATTTAAATCTAAATCTGCAAAATATTTAGCGTTAGATAGATATAGAATTATGTCATCAATAATGGGTAATGGATAACTGTCACAAATAACTTTTTTATTTAGAACTCTATAATCAACACAAAATCTCCAAGAATCATCCGGTTTCTTTACTAAGACAACTGGTGATGCATAAGCACTATTGGATTCTCGAATAATATTCTGCTTAAGCATTTGTTCGACTTGATCTCTAATAATCTTATGTTGTTCATGTGACACCCTGTATGGCGGTCTGTGAACTGGGTTCTCATCAACTGTTTTAATCTCAACTTCCATTAAATTACAACAACCTAATTGATCGGATGAAAAAGCAAAGTTTTGTTTATATTCATATAATAAATCATTTAAAAGTTCTTTATGTTGTTTTGAAAGATTTTCATTAATGTCAAATTTTATCTCATTAACCTCCTCGCATTTGAATAAGTTTTCATTTTTAACAAATTCACAGAAATAAATATAGTCTTGTTTCGACAAAGGGACAGATCTTACCTGTTGAATCTCATTAATCAATTCTAAAGAACATGATTCAGCTTGAGAATCTTTTCGACAAAAATGCGCTTTGCATTTACCTAAATCTACAAACTTATCTCTAAAATTAATTATCGCAGAGTTATCATTTAAAAAGTCCTGCCCTAAAATAATATCAGTGGCTAGTTTATGTACAACTAAAAAATTAATAACAAATAAATTAGACTCTATTTTACAACTTATACTTGCATTCCCAGAAATGTTTAACAGGTTTCCATCTACACTTCGGAGTACCAAGTTATTTTTATTTGGTAAAGGGTTAACATTTATTTTTTTACAAAAATCAAACGAAATTGCAGACACAGATGCACCGGTATCAATAAGTCCTGACACTTCAATGTCATTAATAACCATCTTCAAACTTGGGAAAGAATCTTCTGTTTTCTTCAGTTCTTGAGAACTCTCCATTGGTAATAAATCCTCTTGTTGCTTCGGGCATCGAACACTTTCCATCGCCAATAAGTTATCCATATGATTGAAGTTACTCCTTAAATTATATCTTGTTTGGCTCGCATTCCGGTTAAATTGTCCTCTTTGGGGTGGTCCTCTCATAACCGGAGTGTCAGAGTGCTGTTGACCTCTTGTATCGGGAGGGTCAGAGTTCTGTTGACCTCTTGTATTGGGAGTGACAGAGTTCTGTTGACCTCTCATAGCCGGAGGGTCGGAGGAAAATTGCCCTCTTGTTATTGGATAGTTAGTGGGTGATCTCCAATCTTGTTGAGTCGCTCTGAATGTAGTATTTTCAAACGGCGGTCTTGTATGTTGATAAGACGGCGATGTACGAGGTGTTTGGAATAATTCGCGAGGCATAGGGCAATCCCCAGCCGATTGAGTATTATTTAACGAACCAGTCAATTTAATAGGTAGATTGACTGTTAAGTCATGATTTTTGGCGAATAAATGCTCTGACTGCACGAGAGCTGTTTTTAATTCTTTTAGGGACGTAAAAATGTGGAAGCTTAGTTTATTTTTGTGGAAATTCGATAGGTTACGTAAAAACTGGTTAATTATGGTTTTATCTTCAAATATGTCTGCTTTTGAGGCTAATTCCTCTAGTCTATACAGGTAATCCAAAATAGGTTCACCATTATTCTGTCTGGTATTGTAGAAATTCGCGATATGATCTTCTCCGTCAGAGAATTCGGACAAGAATTTGTCCTTTATTTCCGTAAAACTTAATGAACATCTATTAGTTATTTTCCTATAAAATGAAAGAGCAGCACCAGACAAATAAGCTGCGATTACTTTACTTTTGGTTTCCTCAGGCCAACCATTGATGGCAGCGATAGTTTCAAATTGTTCAAGAAATTCGTTCACATGGCCTGAATGGCCGTTAAAAAGAGTAGCCATATTGGAGGCCATTATCTTATTCTATTACTTAGCTTTTATATTCCAGGTGTTCGTCGTCCGGCTCTATCTCTTTTGTCCGGATTTAGGCCTCATTTTTATCAATTTCCTTGTTCCTTTCGTATTTGGTCATCCTTCGTATTTGGTACTGGAAAACTTCTTATTTTTTCATATTTTCTGAAATCATAATTAGTTGTACAACGGGTCGGGTGGCGCCTCCACTGTGAAGCCTGGGTGTTGGCGAATGAATATTGGATACGGTTATGGTCTTTATGAGATTGTGTTACTTGAGTAAATGTTTCTAAGTGCAATGTACAAATAATAAAAAATACTCAGCTTTCGTGATGGACTTCTTGTTTATTTTGGTATACTTTTATGATATCACAGTTTAACGTATTGTTTTATAGAAATAATACTTATTACGTGAAAATATCTTCGATTCTTTACATTAGACGACAGATGAAAAAGTTAAGACGTTTACACTTCAAAAGTCACTCATAAAGAAAGTTTTTCATCCTTTAAATTACGAAGAATCGAACAAGAGTGACATAGAGGTTTTACGCGAAGCTCCAAACCTCTACAGTACCTACATATAATATAAAAAAAAGTTTAACCAAAGAAAAAAGATCTCACTATAATCAGCGTGCTATCGACTGAGTCATCATTTAGGTATATCGATCTCGTTTGCACTTACCAACTAAGTAAGCGGCGCACTGTATGTTTCTATTGACAATGGCCTCACGACTCCGTTGCTAACGCGCCGACAATAGGCCGATAGGCCAGTGATAAAAGTGAATAGAAGACAGATGTAGTAAAAGAAGAGACATAGAAGGTTGCCGCATGATACAGTCCACAGAAGAGATACAGCCTTGCAAAGTGTACTAACATACAGTACATAATACTAAACCGTACAGCTTTTTCTGGCAGTAATGTTTACAAAATTTATACAATAACTGAAACATACAGATCCTACTACTATTATAAAGGCGAAAGTTTGTAAGTATGGATGTATGGATGTTTGTTACTCTTTCACGTAAAAACTACTGAATGGATTTGAATGAAACTTTACCACAATATAGCTTATACATCAGAATAACATCTAGGCTACAATTTTTGAGGTTTCTAATGTGAGGTCGTAAAAAAACACATTTTTTGCGCTACTAGACGGGACGAACCTGAAGTCCACGCGAACGAAGTCGCAGGCAAAAGCTAGTTAAAAGATATTTTAATGTCCTCACCAGAGTCTTGAAATACGCAACCAACCCCTGGTTCTTGATCTCGTCTCCCTGCTGCAGGATGATGTAACAGAGTGTGCTGGAGATCGTGCCAAGTTCACAAGCCAGGCGGATGCCGCTCCTGGCGTCAGTGATCTCGAGGCCCCAGTTGGGATGGGCGTCCGCTTCCGCGCTGCTGTGCCGAAGGTATACAGACACGGAGAGGAGCAGCAAATGGAGACCCAGGATCATGAGACGTTTGAGGAACTTTTTCTGTAAGATCATAATCAGCAAGTTAGGTAAAGTCCGCTTTTCTTTGCTCGTCGAATGTTGATAACAATCTGACTTCTTTTTACCCGACTGCGTTAGAAGGAGGGTTATGTTTTTAACGAAATGATTCATTTGAAAATAATAGAAACGCAAGAATCGCCACCTACATAAGTAATAATTCATCAAATAGGTACTACACAGTCTACACAATTTTTTTAAAGTTTTGAAAATATTGTTTACAATATTCGACAAGACATTCGACAAGACTTTAGTAGATGTTTCATTATAGAACATTAATCGTACCCTTGCAAATGTCTTCCATTTTTCTTCGAGCAGCCGTTGTATTATACCTCCATCCAACATGTTCAAATGCTCTTGTTTCGTACCATTAAGAATGATAAACAGGGCCGAATTCCAGTCTGGAATCAGAAGGACATCAATGTGCTTATAGATATCATCATTATCAGCCAACGGACGTTCACTGCTGAACATAGGCTTTCCCCACGGTTTTCCACATCTGCACACATCTGACAAGCGGTCTGCATTTATTGTGATCCTGCGATCTTTACAAGTTCGTCTGTCCATCTTATCGGTGGACGTCCTACGCTGCGCCTTTGGTCGGAGGGCCTCATTATCATAGGGGATCATTATCATAGATAGAAGGTAATCGTGTCCATTTACTCACTTGTCTTTCCATCAGGCAGCAAGGTATCCAAAGCATTAAGTGGGTATGCTGAACAGGTGATGTTGGAGTACCGCCAGAACTCCCTGGCGGATAGCTCCAGCATCTCCCTGAAGACTGAAGCTCGGCCCAGCTGACATGCCAGGGTGAGGGGAGTGAATCCAGCTCGGTTCATGCGCCCGTTACTTGCTGGCACCTTCGGATGGCGAAGAGCATAGCCGAACATATCCTGGAGAAGAAATATTGAAACAAGTTTATTATATAACGACCTATAATTGTTTACCTGAACATTATAATAAAGAGATAGCTATAACTCACAGACCGCTTTTAAACTGTACATCTCCTTCAACGAATTTGTAAGTGACTTATGAATGTATTTTTTGATTTATCTTTATTTGTTTTGAGGTCTTTGCTAGTCTTTGTCCAACTTACGTATGTGATGCGATGTTATCATGTTATTGTTTCGTCTTTCAAAACTATTTTTTCTACGTTACACTATACATACCTTTTAATTACATTCAAAGAAACATCATTAATTAACAGGTTTAATGAAGTCTTTGAGTATATGGACTATAAAGTAGCAGATATTAACTATGTTTATCACATTTGTCATACCAGTTTATCGCAAACGACGACCATATGCAATATCATGTTCCCAAATGAGTCCTGGGCATCAGGGTCTGCTCCAGAGTCCAGAAGCAGGTTGTAGACGGCTTCGTTAGCGCAGCAAGCTGCCCAGGCCAGAGGGTACTCCCCGAGGTATGCCAGACCTTCGTAGTTGGTCTGACGAGATGGTGGTACGCGTTGCTGGTCACGGGGAAGGAAGAAACTGCCTGGAATCAAGTTGGCTTTGTTATGGACACTTAGTTGCGCAAGTCAGGGATTATTTTAGCTCTAGGCTAAGTATTTTTCTGTCAGTTTCTTTGATGTTAACAGGTTTAGTGTAGGTTAGGTAAATCGCTTCATTGAGACTTCGACTGCGGGGCACAGGGGCGCAGAAGGAGGCGAGAGCGCGATCCACGCCTCCCCTGCACCCCTCCCTCACGCAACCTGAAATACGCGTCAGCATCTTATCCTAATACCTAATTCAATAATTTTGGCCTGTGCCACAGTCTGAAGCAGTAATATTACGTTTCGTCTTGATAACCTTGCGAAAACTCTATTCATATACTGATTTTCTGCTGCATCTTTTGAAACGCCCATTTTGTCGAGACTTCCACGCCTGGCTTACCGAAGACTAATGCTGAAGATTTTGTGAAAAGTTAGGTATGGTATAAAACAGTGGTTACCAATGGCCCTTTGCATAACATCAGCTCCAGCTTCCACCAAGTCTTGAGCCAGCTCGTTGTTGCTGTACGCGATTGCAAGGTGTAGAGAACTCGCGCCTATTGACAAAATATACGAATTAACTCATTTTATCATTGTACTATAACATTAATAGTGTATGGCAACACCACTAACAAATTTCGTGCACCACGAATTGACGCCACTTGTCATCATCTCATACAAACGGTTTCATATTCGAAAAACCTACGTCACATTTTATGCTCGGCATACTGGCATAGCTCTCTACACGTAAACACGTAACAACTCTTTTTTTAGTATGGGTTTGCTCTTAACTCACAGCATATAAGTAGTGATTTTAAGTTCTTTTCGTAGTGATTACTTACTCAATGGCTTTATTATCACTTCAAGATCTTGGAATTTTTCTTACCTAAATATTCCTCTCCCTCGACGACATCAGATGATAGTTTCGGAAAACACTTAACTAGGGTTCTCGCAAGTCTTGTGTGTATCTGAAATCAAACATACACAGTAGGTAGGTACTTTACACTATAGGTGGGTATGTAGTGAGCTCACTCCATCTTAGCCCAATCAGGTCTAGGCAAGAGACAAGGGGAAACAGATTTCGAATAAATAAATTTGAGGTGAGGCGTTTGCCCAGCAGTGGGTTGCTAACGGGCTGACAAGAGATCAATGTTCACTGACAGTAAATTGCTGATGATGACGATAGATTACCAATTTCCTCATCACCGAAACCTTACCTTGGTATCGCAGATGATGAGAACGTGCAAAAGAGACTCCCCCAAGGCACCGCGGTAGCACATCTGCCAGCATGCCATGTGATCCTCCCATTTCGCAAGGGGGTCATGAGGAGATAGAGATGCTTCTATAGGTAGTACTACCTGTAATAAGTATACATATAATAAGAAATAAGTATAGTGTATTATATTTATCAAACCAGGAAAATATAACAGCAGAGGTTTATGTATTGTGATGTTTCGTTTCTTTCCAAATTTTGACTGGCAGAGAATGCTTTTAGCATTAATTCCACCGTTGTACACTAAGTGCAACAAAGTAGTTTAATGAATTAAAAAATGTAGAAAATGTAAAAATCGCAGTTAAAGCCGTAATTTCTAAAAAAGTTTGCAATAGGTGTCAAAAAATACCATATAATGTAGCTCAGCTCAGCAAAAATGCAAAATATTCATTTTTTGCACGAACAAAAGAAAGTTCAAATGGTGGAGACAGTTCTTAAGGCATTTTCTACCAGTCAACGTACACGTAGGGTACATGTCGAACTCCTTGCTAGTCAGATTCTCATATTATATTGTATGCACTCATTTATGACAAGCTACAGCTACTTATTAGGCGTTAGTACATGTAGGTACATAATATTATGTTAGTGACTGTTCATCTCTGAACTACCAGCGCAGATACTCGGCGCTGTTGATGAGTGTATGTATGTATGCTGTGTGTATGGAGCATGCTGCACTCGTCCATAGACTCCCATAGAAATCGCTTGCACAATGACAGCGGGCGTCAATTCAAACACAAGACACGAGGTGCAAGCGGTTTTGGCTATTAAGATGGTAAGGCGGCTGTGACCTAGATAGTATACTTCACACAAACCTGCTCCTGATCTCTGAACTTCCAGCGCAGGTACTCGGCACGGTTGATGACGCGCCCGCGCCCGCCCGCGTACATGTATGCTGCGAACTCCTCGCGAATCAGCTTCTCTGCTGCCATCATGCCTCCTCGCGCGTACGTCTCAAGAAGTAGACCACCTGGATAAAAAAAGTTGTTTAACGTTAGGATGAAAACATTAAACGGCGGGCATCCATGGCGCCGGATTATTGGTACCGCTTACCGAGACGAGGTATAGTGATGTGCCGAGTTGGCTATTTATTGGAATTGGAATATTTTGGTAGGTATCCTTTATAAAGTGTTTTCCAACTCGAGTCCTAATCCTAATTTGAACCTTGGTTAAACAATATTATGGTGTTAGTTGATAAAATAAGTTTCTGACTCCGATCAGCATAAGGAGCTTAAGTATTTGATTTTTTTAAAGAATTTCATAAATATTCCTATATCAGAAAGAGACGACTTGGCACATCACTAGTTCGTCCAGGTTAGTTGGTACCGATAACCCGGCACTTTATGTCTTTACCTAGACTTTACGTTAGTATATATATTCTTTGCCTAGACCTAGCTAGCCTAACCTAATGGATGGCGCCAAAATCAACAGCGAGCGAAGCGCGCATTTATTTCCATAATTTGGACACTTCGTTTAAAATCTAAAAAGGCGCTTTTTCAAGTCATTTACTTAACCAATAGAGAGCTTCACCAATCAAAAGGTTACCCCCGGCCCGTCCTGTCTCGTATTATATTCCATCCTGGGATGATAACCCCTCGACGGAAAATCCTTGGTACCTACTGCTTGTTGCAAATAATCGAAATACTCGATTACATTATATTCACTCACTGATTATAATTACAGTGATTGTCCGGCCGGATGTCCTCGCGATTCTATAACTACTATTTCAGAACGTATCTTAGCACACAGCCTCTTAATAAGTATCAGACTATAAAAACAATATGACAAAAATAAAGCTCACCTTTTTTATAATCAGCTAGCTTGTACAACACAGTGTGTTCCTCGGTGTTCGGCTGTGATATGACCCGGTCGAGCACCGAACCCGCCGCCTGCACGTCCCCGGCAGAGAATAGCTTGCCGAGGATACTACCCATCTTACTGAAATAAAGACAGTAGAGCAGTAGTTGCGGGCTAATTAGGCACCTAAGTAAGACACTTAGCTGTGTAGGGGCACTGAAGATATATACTCGTAATAGTAAGTACTATTTCAATTTGAAATGCTTGAAATTTTCAAGCAAGGTACACATAACTTACTTTGCCCTTATCGTCCTATCTATCTTTCCCCATTGAGCCTACCCCTACAATATTATGCTAATTATTTTGCTTTACAAAAGCGGTCGGTAATGCAAAAAATAAACTAAGCAATTATAACATAACCTGGACGATTTATTATGTCAAAATCCTTTGTTGCTTTCCTTCTTAATTACCCACTACAACAAAATACTGTTATAACATCCTCAGATATTGAATTCTTTCTATGTGATCTGTTATTATGGGATTAAGTTGCGGAGAAAAATTGCTAAGTCCACGTGGTACAGGTACTGCGATGCTGGCTGATGTTAAGTTTCATCATCATTATCAGCCGAAGGACGTCCACCATGGCTTTCCACAACGACCGGTTGTGAGCGGTCTGCATCCAGCGCGATCCTGCGATCTTTACAAGGTCGTCTGTCCATCTTGTCGGTGGACGTCCTACGCTGCGCCTTTGGTCGAAGGGTCTCCAATCTAGGACTTTTCTGCCCCAACGTCCATCAGTTCTTCGCGCTATGTGCCCTGCCCACTGCCACTTGAGCTTACTGATCCGCAGGGCTATGTCCGTTACCTTAGTTCTTCTACGTATCTCCTCGTTTCTGATTTGATCTCGTAAAGAAACACCGAGCATAGCCCTCTCCATCGCTCGTTGTGTAATTTTGAGCTTCTTAATGAGGCCCATAGTTAGAGACCACGTTTCGGATCCGTATGTCATCACTGGTAATACACACTGATTGAAGACTTTCGTCTTCAGACATTGAGGTAATTGAGACGAGAAGACGCTCTTGCGCAGTTTCCGGAACGCTGCCCAGCCGAGCCGATGTTAAGTTTAGCCTGTAAGTATCCCACTGATAGGCTAAACCCTTACCTCAAATGTGAGGTAGTATGAGCTGGCTGATGGATATAAATAAATTTAATAAATAACAAAGTATGCAACTCAAAGTCAAAATCCTTCGAATTACTAAGGCCATCAACCTTTTAAGTTCAATTGCTTTTAAGAACTGCGTAGGCACTTGATACGTGTATGTATAGTATTAGAGCCAGCAGCTATAATGAAATAAAAAAATACTTACGGAAGTTTCATCTTCAACTGTTATTTTATTTCCTGCTTTAACTTGGTGATCATCACATTCTTTGTACATAACACTTTATACTTTGTCCGTAATTTCCATAAACGCATAACGCAGTAAGAGCTAAAGAAACCTATTGGAGTGAGTCACTATAAATTAATTTATTATTTCATCTTGCTTCCATACAATCTTACTACAAATAGGTCATGAGGTTAGTGACCTAGAGTTATTTAGACATCGCCTTTATAGAAAGAAGTTAACCTCCTGGGTAAGAAAAAAAACATTAAAGACACGATGTAAGTTAAAAATTACTGATTAATTAGTGTGTGGACAGTGTAATCTGGTGTCCTTCTAATATACAAACCAGGTAAAAAATACTAGATAACTTGAACTGGTCTCTTCTTTCCGATCTGCATTTTAAATATGGTCACTGGGTGACTATCAAAGTAAATTCTTACAATTAACATAATCTTTTACTTTAGGTAACCCAATAGTATTAGCAAAAACAAAAGAAAATAGATTCAACGAACAATAAATGCAAACGCTATGAGATAAACAACTGCCGTTACTATGGCAACAAAAGAATAACCCCTTGTTCATAATAAAATAACTCAAACGGTCTTTTAGACCTATTTTAGCTATTACCACTATTATAAGTTTTGTCTCATTCGTTTTTGGCGCTGTCATCTTTTGACAGAAAGTGACAAAACAGTGTAAATAGGTTTAAAAGACCGTTTGAGTTATCATGATTAAGGGGGTAAGTTTTTAACTACGAAATTAGTTATCGCAGCTACGCGCTATGTCGTGCATCATAGGTTTCCCCTATAAGGCTGCGTTTCCACCAGAGATGTGCGAGGATGCGTAGCGAGGAATGTGTTTGTAAAGAACCAATAGAATCGCTTCATTTACCTCGCCTCGGTCAGCACAGCTCTGATGGAAACGGCTCAGCGGAGCTAGGTTTTTGCGCATACAAAACAAGCGAAGAATGTGTGCGAGGGATGTGTACGAGGGATGTGTGCGAGGAAATGTGTGCGAGGAATGTGTGCGAGGAATGTGTGTTGAATTGGTTTGCGCATACACCGCACCCCTGTCGACACATTTCACAGCTTCGCAACGCATCCTCGCACCACACATTAATGCGCATTTTCACAGCTCCGCTACACATCCTCGTAGACACATTTTCATCGCACAGCTTTGGTGGAAACACCCACACATTTTCACAGCACAGCTAGACATCCTCTTACGACACATTTCCATCGCACATCTCTGGTGGAAACGCAGCGTAAGCTTCCAGAAATAAAACTGCTGTACCCAGCTGTACCGACCGCTGGACTGGACTGGATTAAGGATATAGTCAGGTGAGCGGCTTAGTTCAGTCTTTTTAGGGTTCCGTAGTCGAATGGCAAAAAACGGAACCCTTATAGTTTCGTCAAGTCTGTCTGTCTGTATGTCTGTCGGTCCGTCCGTAATGTCACAGCCTCTTTATTCTAAAACTAATAGCATTACACAGCTGAAACTTGGTAAGTAGATGTATCTTGTTCACCGCTTTCCGATTCATGTACTAAAAGTTAAAAAAATATATATTTAAGGGGGGCATACATGAAACTAAAACCTAAAAAATTTTTTTTACCCAAACCTATACGTGTGGAGTGTCTATAGATAGGTCTTTCAAAATTACATTGAGGTTTCTAAAACCATTTTTTCTAAAAGTCTAACGTTTAAGATATATACGCTACTAAATTGGTAAAATGGGCGTCCCCCCCCCCCCATCTAACTTTTAAACTAAGGTAGTAAAAATTTTGGATCTGATGAATGATCTACATCATATATTTTTTTCAAAATTTTAACAAAAACTTTCAACGAAAATTGGTTTGAGCGAAATCGAACTAGGTAGTAGTTTTTGAGATATAGTAGCACATTTTTGTCAACCGCAAATATAACTTTGTCTTTCATACGAACACTATGAAAAACAAAGTTATATTTGCGGTCAACAAAATATTGTTGTATTTTGGCTAAGTGGAGGTAAGAATCCCTAATTCAGTTAAAGTTGGCACGGAACCCTCAGTGCGCGAGTCCGACTCGCACTTGGCCGGTTTTTTATAGTTCTATACTATTATATATTTTGTGGTTTTGCGTGAAATGTCGTGTTTTGAAAACCGGTTACTTAATCCTATTAACCCAGAGCGGTCTCATCTCGTCTGAGAGCCCACTATTTAAAAAAAATATGAATGACGTTACCTACCCAGTCAGCTCAATAATCCCAGTATAAACTGTACTCTCACCCGTCTCCTAGATAGGAACGAGTAAGGTTCAAGATACACTGGGTGTTTTGACATTGGATTAGGGATAAGTATACCTAGGTACCAGCGTATCAGACATAAGACTATACTTTTGTAGAAAAGCAGTGATTGACTCGACGTTCTGCTACTTATTATTTATTATTAACTTAAGTTATGATTAATTATGTCGGTCAACGAATTTAATATCGTTGACGTCGGTACTGCAACCATTGCGTTTCATAACGGACTATCTGCTTCGGTAGGCCAGCAATTCAGTAAATACAGTCGCCAGCACATTAGGCTATACATTTTCGTTGGAAAAAAAGACTTAGTTACATTACATACATGTGCTTATATGTATAACATCGCAGTATGTTTTAATCTTATCATCGTGTTGTTTTCTTACACTGAATACCTACTTAGATATTTATTTATCTATTGTTGTCTTAGTAGAAGGAGGTAGGTACTAACTAGTAGGTACAGAGAGGCCATTTTGTATAAAACTACTTACCTATCTTTAAACCTCAGCTTTAAACAAAACCTACCAGATTTCATCTACATCGCATCGGTAGCTCATGTTATATGCTTGGGTTGGGTTGGGTATGTGGGAGGTCGGTGGCCTTGCGGTGAAGAGGTAGTAACCTAATAGACGAGACGACACACACTATCAAGCATATACCTATTATAAGTAAATAAAATGCCATTAATATGGATTCTCGTTTATTTCATTAGTAAAGCCTGCGTAGAAAGATTCAAGTTTGGTTTGGTGATATAGGTAGGTACACCTACCTAATACTATGATGAAAAACATTATAAATTGAACTCGAGAAGTAGGTAGGGTGTGGCGGGCGGATACGGCGGACGGGCGGGAGGGGTAAGTAAAATCACACGAGTACCAAATGACTGGGAGGGAACAGTTAGCGCGCCATGCAGGCCACGCAAACGCAACAAAAGTACAAAACCCGCGACGAAAAGGTGCCGCGGGCTGCGGACTGCGGCGGGGGAAATAGAACGATCGGGTGTACCTCCCCCTTCCCCTCTCCCCGCGCCGCGGCAGTTGGCCGGCGCGCCGCGGGTGTAGCGGGGCGCGACGGGAAACGCTTTCCCCGAACCCCTCCCTTCATTCCCCTCAAGAGGCCCGTACTGTGTGCATGTGTCAAGCCGACAGACGGTGACGCAAACGACTTCTATCTATCCAATAATACCACTTCGAGTTTGCGTTCTTTACAATAACAATCCTCATCCATCAGTCATCATAAACATGAGGATGAGGACAACTTGTGTCGTGTCGTGAAGTGAAAACGAAATCTGTTGTGAAAACCGTGATAGGATTATCTACTGTGTGTGAAATAGGTTCCAGTGGTAACCAATGTGGTAATCGGATTGTCAGACTATTATGAAAGGTAAGCAAATAATCTCATGCACTTTACATATTCTGTGTAAGCCTTATCTACTAATTTCAAAGTATAGCACTGTTTATTGTGTGTGTAAGCTGTAAAACGTTGTTAATCGTGCAAAAAAAAATGGCAGTCAAACACTATCATCCGGTCACGGTGGTACTAAGCGTTCTCACTCTCTTTTCGAACTAAAAGTCTACGACATCGGTTTTCACTGCAAACGGTGATTTTTATTGCCTATCTTTGCTAGATATGCCTACACTATGAGGGTTGATAAAACCAATGTTTACTATTTAATTTGTTGAGTGTAGCGCAAATAATACACTTTTTAATTTTAGTTTAAAAGTTATAGAGCCATTCCGTTTGGGTAGTTTTTTCTAGTAATATCGATAAATTATTGCTATGATGGTTTTTGCTTGCGGCAACGGAAAGGCAATGACATGATCGATAATATTATCAGCATTTTTAGCTATTTTTGATCCAACTATCGAAAGATGTTTTCGTTTGTATGGGGAAAATGCCAACACCTTGTAGGTACATGACACTAAAAATAGCTTAAGTAAAGCTTAATCATTTTTAGAATGATTTTGTCCGTAAAATATTTCATTTTTAGGGTTCCGTACCTCAAAAGGAAAAAACGGAACCCTTATAGGATCACATTGTTGTCCGTCTGTCCGTCCGTCCGTCCGTCTGTCAAGACCCTTTTTCTCAGGAACGCGTGGAGGTATGAAGCTGAAATTTTTATCAATTACTCAGGTCTACTGTCCCTTGAAGCTGTGAAAAAATCAAACTTCTAAGCCAACGCAATCAAAAGATACAGCCGTTTATGCCGCAAATTTGCGACACTTGCAAGGGAATCAAAACCTACAGGGTGCTTCCCGTGAACTCAGAATCTTGAAATTTGGTACGAAGCAACGTCTTATAGCATAGATAAAGTAAAAATTACGAAAACCATAAATTTTTAGTTACATCACATAATATATATTTTTTAAATAATTTTAAACTTACTACCCATTTCCTCATAAACGCGTAGAGGTATTAAATTGAAATTCATACCAAATACTCAGGTCTATAATACCTTTAAACTGTAACAAAATCAAACTTCTATGTCAACGCAATCAAAAGAAACAGCAATTTAAGCTGCATATTTTGAAACTCGCAAGTACTCGCAAGGGAATCAAAACCTAAAGGGTACTTCCAGTCGACCTAGAATCTTGAAATTTAGCATGAAGCAACGTTTTATAGCACACATTAAGGAAAAATTCCGAAAACCTTAAATTTTTAGTTACATTACAAAATATATATTTTTTATTAATATAAACTTATTACTTTTTTCCTCATGAACGCGTAGAGCTATCAAGTTGAAATTCATATCAAATACTTAGATCTAATTGCCTTTAACCCGTGAAAAAAAAATTCTAAGTCAACGCAAAAGCGCAAAATGTTATGAATTTATTTTGCAATAAAAATACCATAGTTATTATGACTCGATTGTCGTAATGAATGAACTTTGTAAACCTTGCAGGTTTGTACGGAACCCTCGGTGCGCGAGTCCGACTCGCACTTGGCCGGTTTTGGGTAATATGTAACATAAACTAATAAAATCTAGCAATACTTCATGATTTATAATAATTCTGATACCTGTCATCCAGCCAATCAACTATTTGAACAGATTAAAAAATACCGAAAGCGGAAAGCAAAATGACATTTGACATTGACAGATTAAGCAAAATGACATTTGACATTAACAGTTTTTTTTACAAAGCTATTGGCATCACACAGCTGAAACTTGGTTAACCGCGCTCTGATTCAAATACAAAAAGTAAAAACAAATTTAAGGGAGGGGGGGGGGGGGGGCTTTTTAGGGTTCCGTAGCCGAATGGCAAAAAACGCAACCCTTATAGTTTCGTCAAGTCTGTCTGTCCGTCCGTATGTCACAGCCACTTTATTCTGAAACTATTAGCAATTCACAGTTGAAACTTGGTCGGTAGATGTATCCTGTTAACCGCTATACGATTCTCATATAAAAATAAAAAATAAAATTAAGGGGGGCTCCCATACATGAAACTAAAACCTAAAAAAATAAAGGAGGCGGTCGGCGCGCCATACATTGCTTGCCCCAAAAGTAAAAATCCATGCGTCACGACCAAAACTAATTTTATGGGTTCGTTTCTTCGCCTTTTAAAATAATATAAAGTAATATAAGCCGTAAATAGCGGGGTTTTCACATAAAACGAAATAAATTGTGTGGGTTCAATCTCTTGCACAGGTCTTTCTAGATCATAGCGCCATCTGTGTCGAAAATCCGCAATCTAGGCCACCAAAACTCAAACATAGAAAACTGCCCCGCTAGGGTGCGTGACGCGTGAAAATTAGGATGACGCAAACAATAGCCAACGAAAAGAAGTTCCTTGTCACAGTTTTTTTTCAAGTTTTAGGAAGAGGTTGGTAGGTTTAAGGGTTAGTACCCATGGGAGGCAAACGTCATCTTCCTTCTTAAAATAGCGATTGCGAGCGCTTACTTATTTAACTAACTGCCACATGACACAGTATGACACAATATGCCATTTCGTTAAGCGGTCGTCAGTTTGCTTATAAGTGCTCGAAACCGCTATTTTCTGCCAAACAACAATTGTTGGGGACAGGAAATTGATTTCAATAGTTGTCCTATTTTTTTTGTAGATTTATATGCCGCTAGATAAAAGCAAAGTAAATTAACAATATTGTATTAAAAATTCAATATATTTTTTGCAAAATGATATAGTCAAGTCTCTTAATGCTTTTCTTTAATCAAACATTAAACGACTCTGGGGCAATTTACGAACGTGTCCTTTGTCAAACCTATGCGGGTGTCTATGGATAGGTCTTTTAAAATGACATTGAGGTTTCTGACAGACGCCTCTAAAGTGGTAATTCCCCCCCCCCCCCCCCCATCTAACTTTTGAACTAAGCGAGTGTAAATTTAAAAAAAAAGATAATGTAGATCTTAACAAATACTTTCAACGAAAATTGGTTTGAACGAGATCGAACTAGTACTTTTTGAGATATTATTTTAATGTATAATGTGATGTGCTGGCGACCATAGGAGGGAGGCGTCTAGCTCACAAATGACATTGAGGTTTCTAAGACAATTTTTCTGTGATGTGATTTTAAAAGACCTATCTATAGACACCCAAGATGATGTAATTTGACACGCATTGGTTTAAGTAATATAAAATTTTTTTTTAGGTTAGGTAGCCCCCCCCCGCACAAATGTCATTTTTTTACTTTTTATACCTGAATCGGAAAGCGGTTAACAAGATACACCTAGACAAACTTGACGAAACTATTAGGATTTTGTATTTTGCCCGGAACCCAAAAAAAGTTGTGAAATAGACGCAAAGAACAACTCCGTAATCGGAGTTTTTTATTCAAATTGGATATTGCTTTCCAGGTACCTTACTACGCCGCTTAACCAGTACCTGAACAATGAGCAATGTTCGGAAGACTACATCGACAACTTTGGACCCACTAAGAAGCTCCTCTTCGGCAAAGGATATGCCAGCAATGGAAACAAATTGCCGAGAAGTCAACTTGCATAGCAGTCTTACCTCTTCGACCAAAGATATGCCGGTGATGGAAATAAATTGCGGAGAAGTAAACTCGCATAGTCTTAATCAGGCTGATGTTCACATAAAAGGTATGTTTTAGTTATACCCAGGGAACTAGCATTGTATTGTAACCAACATAGATGGATAGAAAGTTATGGTTCTCGAGTAAAAGCGATTAGAATTGGAGTCTAGGACCCAATATTAAATTATAAAGAACACAATAAGTATTATTTCTTAGGGGCTAAACTTGTTGTGCCTGTGGTGTGGAGATAAACTATTTAGTATTGTGGGAAATAAATTGTGTAACAAAAGAGATGGATCGATCGATCTGGTTCGTTTTTAAATTATACTGTTTTATAAGAAAAATAATTATGAACACCGGTAATAAGACAATGAACTTGTGATATTTTTTGTAGAAATGTAATAATTTTGTATTTTTACAGGTGCTGACATGTCAACAGAATATGAAATTAAAGAAGAAATTATTATTAAAGAGGAAATTGAAATATGCGAAGAATCTATAACTACCAATACCATAGAGCGCAGTCTAGAACTTATGCCAGTGGTATACACAACTAAGTTGGATGATATGCTCATAATTAAGAAGGATTTTGAGGGTCT
The DNA here is from genome assembly GCA_963584085.1 of Pyrausta aurata. Lineage (NCBI taxonomy): Eukaryota > Metazoa > Arthropoda > Insecta > Lepidoptera > Crambidae > Pyrausta > Pyrausta aurata. The sequence continues at coordinate 29,485 of CAUZXH010000453.1, read as the reverse complement.
AACTATTGACGATATCGTAGAAAATATTATTCTGGAAAGTAAGCCGAAATTTACTCAGTTATCTGATAATAAAAACAAATGTAATGGAGCGACCGATAGCCACAAATTTTCCCAAGTAACAGAAAAAATTCGTCGATTTAATGAATTGACCTCCGCGGAGGTTCATGCTGAAGATGAAAATGAATCTTCAAGCATCACAAAAAACATTTCTGTTTTTAGTGACTATATAAAGCCCGAAAGTTCCGAATCTGAGGAAGATTATGTCCCTTTAAAACTATTCAAGAATTCATTTAAGGATGATATAAGTAAAGAAAAGGAAAAACAGTACGTTTCGAAAAGAAAAAAGAAAATAAACACATCTACAGACAAACATAACAACAACCACAACCTATCAACCCAACAACCTAACAACCAAATGATTAAACCTAACAAAACATGTAAAATTATATTAGCACCGACATGTCAGGCGGTTTCTTTCAAAGGAAAGCAACATACTATATTTGACGCGGATATTAAAAAACGAAGTTTCAAATACTTAGAAGGCGTTCGTTACAAAATCGGTGTTGGTCGCTTGCTTATTTTCAGATATTTAAAAAGAAACTTATCGGAAGTTATGTTTTTGATGAAAACTGGATTGTATACTAAAACTTATAATTCGATAGATTACGATAGTATTATGAATAAGTCGTATAGGAAATTAAAGTATAACCAATCCGACATGTCAGCTATTTACGTAGATATTTGTTGTTGGTTTCGAAGAGAACACGTTTTAGATAATTTCTTATGGTGTGCTCGTGTAAATCCAAAAGTTTGTCGTACAGAACATTCTTGCCCATCACCGTTGCTATGTGATTGTTGCTGTAAAAACAAATATATTTATGTTGTTGACAACAAAAAAATAATACCAGACCCATTACCGCAAACGTCTGCTCATCCAACACTTGTGCTTAGTGATAATGATTCATTAGATTGTGAGATTGTCCCTTTTTTAGAACCCGTCTCAGCTTCAGTTGACAGTCGCTCAGGAGTTCAAATTCTCAAAGATGATCTGTCAGAGTTTTACGAGTTAAAATCCGATAAGATCGTGGTCAAGCATGTTGAAATGAGGTCTGAACATTCCGATATGCGTAATAGGACGATAAAATTAAATGCCGATTCTGATAAAGTTTTTTGTTGCTGGTACAAACGTGATGCCATGATCGAATCATTTGAATTCAAGAATGTTCCTATGATAACTCAGTTTATTAGGACACCTCACCCTTGCCCTGTCGATTATTGCACCTGCTGCTGCAAGCCCAACCCAGACACACGTGTTACCAATTTATGCGATAAAGTTGATTATTTAACAAGTTCTAACTATTCCCCTGGGCTTGCACGTAATTACATGAGTATCGCAAAGCGACGTCGGCAGTTCGTAACCAAACCGAAAAATGTTGACCGCAGTATCGTGGAACCTACTCGGAAATACTTAAGTAATAAAGCTATTTCAGGAACTCCTGCTCCAATGCAGACAACTTCTGAAAAAATAAATCAGAAAAGCAATGAAACTTTGAAATCAGGTAAACAAAAAGACAAAAAGGTACAAACCTCTGCTGATGCGTCACCAAGAAGTTTGTCAAAGAAGCAAAATAAAGAAGGTATTTCTATTATACGGAATTTTGTGAAGAAAAATGATGAACCAAACATCAAAACAGGAAAAGTTAAACAATACCGTAATAAAAAAAATACAAATTCCAAAACATCTACATCGACAAATGTAACGACGCCTTCATTTCCGATGCCGATGCAGGTATCAACTATAATGCAAATAAATAAAACAGAAAAAGAAGATAATGCAAATCCCACATCAGCTAATGTAACGACACCAGGATTTCCAATGCCAATACAGTTACCAAATGCAACGCAAGCAATTAAAACGGAAAAACATATACCACCACCTCTGGGATTCAAACAACCTTTACTTCCAAAGCAGTCACGACCGGCGGTACCACACTTTCCCATACAATCGGTATTAGGAATCAATTCAATTTTACCACCCCCAAGCAATACTGCTTTCCCAGAAAACAATATGGCTTCTGTCACAAATCCAATTACAAACGATTCTGTTGTGAATGACGCATATGATGGCACGGTAAAAACGATAGTTAACAGCTTATTACAAAAATTTAATGGTGTCCGCCTTATTATTACACCCGAAGGCAATGTTTCTGCTGAAATAAATCAGCCCGTGCATACTTTATCAACCTCAGAATTACAAATTCTATCTAAAATACTATCACATGCCAAAGAACAAGTAAATGAATTAAAAGCAGCTGGCGCTTTGAATTCTGCTACTAATACAGTGCTAAATCCATGGCCCAACAATCTAAATATGAACACTAATTCATCTCTAGTTACTAATGTGAATGAAACACCAATTATCAAAACAGTACCAGGCACAATGAATGGGGTACCAACAGCACCTCCAATAATTGCAAATGTTGATCTTACAGCCACAGCACCCACTCCTGGTCCTAGTAGTTCAAATACATCCACTATTTCCTCTCAAAAAACAACAAATAAAGAAAATCTTCATCAAAAATATTCCCAAATTGACGCTTTTCGATGTTACACCAATTTGAGTGCCCTTAAAATGAAAGAATATCTCACGTCTTGTAGATATTATTTAAACGATGTGAAATTTACGCCACAAATTAAAAATGTGTATTCATTAAACGAAACCGTGGAAAGAAATTCGTCGGAAACTCAAAAAACGTTACCAGTAGCAGGTTTGACAAAAACATATAGTAATACGAAGAAGGGTGTAAAGCGTATGCCGGAACAGACGCCTGCAGATGTTCCTAAAAAACTTAAAACTGTTACAAATAAATTAAATACTACAGAAGCTTCTGGAGAAAAAGTAGATCATATTTTAAATTCGGTACCAGATAAAAATCAGGTGGCTACGTTGACGCCTATTGTCCAACCTAGTATAAGTCCTTTATGTACAGTGCCAGTGCAGCCAATAATAACGCCAATGGCAAATAATAATGTGCCAGGTTCGCCGATGTTATACGGAATGTTAAACACTCCTCAGCCTCAGCTAGTCCCTACTGGTGATATACCAAACCAATTGTTTATAGCTGTACCGTTTGGATTAGCTCCAGGGGGAGTGCTGGCACCCATTGTTACTAATTCTTCGTATGTGGAACAACCAAGCACAAGCGATGTTCATATGCCCGAAGCTGGGGAGAGCGATGATGATTGCATTTTAGGTGTCTAAAAAAATAACATAAATTTAATTTGTACAAAATGGGAAACAATGTGTGTAAGCTTCAAAGCAATAAATAGAAGCATGACGTGATGATAATTATTAAATAATAACGAAAAATATGAATTTTAAAATAGTTAAAATGTCACTACTGTTTTTTTTTTCAGAATAAAAACAATATAATTCTATTTAACTATGTTTATTGCAGCTTTTATTATCTACGGCTCGATTATTAAGTGTAAAGTAAGTATTCTGTTATGTGGAAACTTTTTTGGTTGGAGTAGTAAAGTTTCGTAATTATTATCTTTTAATTAATGCTATCTATACTGCCGTTTTTCAACGGTGTCATACTAATAATTAAATAATTTAACTGTGCCATGCCATCCACAGAGATGACGATACCTTGTTTGTAACTAGGTAACTTTTACCAGATCTCAATTTTTTTGTTCCCTTGCATACATTCATGAATAGGTTAGGTAGGTACTATGAATGTTATCTAATTTTAATGTTGATTATTATTAAAATATGATTATTGTGATTGACCTAGATTACAATTAGACACTTATCATAATATTGTAAGTACTATTATTTATTACCTACTGGCGAATTTTATAACGTAGATCCTACGTTGAGTTTGTTACGACTTACGAAGACTCATTTAACATATATTATTTTATTGTAATAAAAGAATAAAGCAGTGGAAGGAAGTATTGTTCTATTATTGTTTATTTTTATGCATGTATTTTTTATAATATTTTTATGGCGACTTAAATGATTTAATCTATACCAATAAAATGCTTTGTCCTGAACGACTGACTTATTGATTGACTGACTGACTGACTGACTGATGGATCAACGCACAGCCTAAACCGCTGATTGTAGAGACCTGAAACTGGGAGGGTGTGTTCTTTGTATGACGAAGGGATCCGATAAGAAAGGATTTTCAGAAATTCCACCCTTAAGGGGGTCAAAAAGGGGTACAAAGTTTGTATGGGACAACCAGATCCCTTGGTCCAATCTACTTCAAATTTTGCATACACATTCTTAAAAAATAATAACAAAAAATGTGTATCAAATTTTATTTAAATTTATCTTGTAACGGGGTTGAAACGGGGTAGAAAGATATTTTGGGGATGATTTGCTATAAAATTGATATCAATACTTCTTGGAGCTTATGATTGAAATATTTTTTGTTTCATTTTTGACAATCATTTGACATATCTGAGACAGAATGTTTTGACACATGTTTGTTATTGATTTTGCTCTCTAGAAGAGATTTTATTCCTTAGCTTAGAATAGTAAATAATATTGTTTTGTGTTCAAAAAGGGTAGGTATTAAGCGGCATGTGTCCAGTAAGATAGATTGATGTCCAGGCATAGATTGCAGATCGTTTGTTCATATTGTCGGTGGACATTCTACGCTGCTCCTTTGGTCGAAGGGTGTCCAATCTGCAACTTTTCGTGGGGGGCCTATGTTTAGCAGAGGACGGCTTTTGGGTGTTGATGATGATGATGGCGTAGATCTTTACATAGAATTGTCCCTTTGAATTTACGATTTGAATTCAAGAAAGAAGAGTATTCGCTATAACCGTAAACAAAGATAAAGTTCAAACTCTTCAAAGGTAGCGGGAGAAGACTTGAGAGAATTCGCTTCTCCCACAGCCTGTATGTGGCATGATGCTGTGTAAGCGCAGAGAGTAGCCTGGTCTTATTAGTACCCGAAAGAAATATAAGTACGATTAACGAATGGGCGTAGGAAGTATTTCTATTTCGTTGTAAAATAAAAAGATAATATCCCCGTGTAAGTTTGACCATTAAAGACCGGGCTGCGTGTGAGTGTACATAAAATATAATAAATAAATAAATATGCGCCAGACACCACACCAATGGTCTGGTTTCGTGGTAAGGAATTATCTTCCCTATGTTACGAAGTACCAGACAACGATTATGACGGGTGCGTCTCCCATAAATACTTAAATACATATAACATCCGTGATTTAGGTAGGTACAAATGTCCGTGCTCATCATACAAATATTTGCCCCTTGCGGGATTCGAACCCTCGACGGCCAGCGTAATAGTCAGGAGCGCTAACCAATACACCAAACGCGTCGTCGAATACAACATTTATCTGTACGCATTTCTATGTATATTTTTTAAAACTGGATGTTTTCGTTGTTTTGTTTAAAGGCGCTAATCACAGGAACTATTGGTAAGGGTATAGAATATGATAGATAGCTAATTTATTTAATAAATCACAATTTACGGATAATTTCGCGATTATTTCTTTGATTTTTCATCCCGACGTTTCGAACACTTTACAGCGTTCGTGGTCACGGGGTAGACTAAGATGTTATTTGTCATTTACATAGTCTTGAAAAATATTAAACTACCATCATACTCTTAATTAATTTACGTTCCTATCCACGCAGAAAGAGCTAACCGTGTCTTGAGATCTTGCAGTGAGTGGTCTGGCTTGGGTCTTCGATAGAACCGTAAATTGTGTTTTATTAAATATGTAATATTCGCGTAAACTTCAGAAATAAGATAGCTAATTTATCAGGGAAAGCTATAGAAGTAGTTTCATGCGTATAGGTATAGGCTTATAATTTTTCGCTACGATCTATGGGAACGGAGTTACACTAAAACGCGCGAACGAAGTCGCGGGCGGGCCGCTAGTACAAAGATAAAAAAACAATACCTACCAAAAATATGTATTGGTTTTAAAATGTAATGTAAACTTTCTTAAACGTACGCCATCATGACGCGCTTAACGTGACGTCATAATCTAAAAAACAGGTTGATATGTCTGTCAGATCTGAATCTAATTAATATTGTTTCGTACTCTAACATCATGAGAATGCTTTTAGCATTATATCCACCTTTAGTACACTGTTATTTGTGAAATAAAGTTTTTAAATGAATAAAATCCTCTCAAAAAAGGTTCAAAATATTCAATCTAGCATTCAAAAAATATTACGCACTTGTTTGTTGTTTTTTTTTGTATTTATAGGGTTCTATAGACGTCTGACAAAAAACGGAACCCATACAGTTTTGTCAAGTCTGTCTGTCTGACTGAAACTATCAGCATTAACTAAGAAATAAAAAAATATGTCATGTTCCCTTAAATGCCATATCTTTCCTTTTTTTTCACATGGAACTACATCAAAAATATTCTCAAAGCTATGTGTTAGGGTCTCTAATTCTGTAAAAAGGTCTCTTAAAATAACATTGAGGTTTCTAACATTTTTTTTTTTAAAGTCAAACATTTACAAGAAAGATAAAGTTGGTACGGCGGGGAACCCTTAAGTGCACGGGTACGACTCGCACTTGGCCGGTTTTTTTACTATTATACCAAAAAGTAATGTTATTTATTATTTTACTTAATTTTAATTGTAAATAAATTATTAAGAAGAGACAACATAAGTTCCACAATTACAATAGACGTGCACACTCTCTCGCGCAACGAAAACATAACCCTTATTTTAGCTTCATGAGAGTTGGTTGGTTGTTGTAAACCAGTCTTCGAACGGGGGAGACGCGGCGACCTCGAAGCGAAACGAACAACGCGTCACTATGCTGTGACGTCACGCGGCGCGCCTACAACGCCCCTACTCCGAGTCCCCTAACTCGATTGAATCTCACATTTTCATTTTTCTTTTGGGAAGAGTACCGCGTTATGTATAGGTACTGTCACTATTATTCTGTGGTACTATATGAATTTATTTCGTCTTGCAAATACTGCTAATTTGTCACGCCCGATATAAACAGGGGCAAGCACTTATGTATTTTATTTTAATATACAGAAAGATCCTGCTGTGAAAATGCTGGAGTGTCTGCTCCAATTTGAATAAAAAAGGCGTAAGTATTGGATTACTAAACGTAACTGCTCCAGCAGTCACGTATTGTTACACATAATTCATAATTAATTTAGGATTGTTGCCCATGTCCTGCTCTAAAGTCGAAAATAATGGTTATAGTCTGATATCTTTATTTATAACTAAGGTTATTTATAGTATAGAGACTTTGTTCAGTTGTTCTGTACTTCTAGTACCTACTGCAATACCTAGACGATATATTTCTTATGGGTCGGTAGAGCTCGTGGACATTGCTGCCTTACCACTTTTGAACCTAAATCGCTTGCTGCACCTACACAATCCCACGACACAAACACGGGCATCACATCATTCAAATAAAAGACGACGCTAGATGCAAGCGATTGTCTCTTAATCTGGTAAGGCGGCGTTGTTCTCGAAAGTATCTACTTAACTAATTTAACCCAATAGGACTCGGATGTCTTTTTCGTTACATTACTGTATTTATTGACTAACATAATATTAACTTGAACTCGTAGTAGGGGCTATATGTTTATCTATAGTCACTGTTTCACCTACTTATTACGAAAATGTTCCAGCACAGGATAGCGATAAATAATGAATGTGTACCACATTTTTGTACGTATGATTGACAATATAACATCTAAAACTAAGCAGGTAAGTTTACTTTATTTTCAAGATTCTTTATTAAATTAATAACTTAAAAAGACCAAAGTTACAATTGGACTTCAAAAATGATGAGGTTATTATGGCCTGTGCCAGTGTGCCTACATAATTCGATTTAAAAGGAAATTTGGTTCCACGTTGAAAGTAAATAAATAACATTCCGTTATGAGAAACATTAGTCAGAAACAATAACACTCGTGGTAATTAAATTCAACCAATTTAACTTACTGAGCCATACAACCACTCGACATGAAGTCTGCCTCTAAAATGAAACGAAGATCGGCTGAATATTTTTTCTCCCGCTCATACAACTGTTTCCCTCGGAACAATCCCCACGTAACAACATCGGTGAAATAGAGCATGTTTGCATCACTTTCGCACTCGTGGCTCGCGCTTCACGATACCGAGCAATGTCGATTCTTCGCGCCCAGCAAGAGCTGCCTTTCGCCATTTTGTATTGATACGTCAACGTGGTAACCGCTTGGACGAAAAATGATCTCTGTGATAGTGTATGGTATTTAATCAGTGAATAAAGTGATATAGAAGCAATGCTCGTGGTATTAGACAGCTAAAAATCTCGTTTGGGGAACCGCTGTATAGAAAGGTAAAGAGAAAACTTTGATTTAATCACTTCGTGTGTATTCTACGTTGGCGCTTGACGCGTTCGAACGTGGCCAGCTGCTGCCTATTTATTTCTGCCCATTGTTGCATCTGTATGTTTGAAAATGGTACCTATCAGGGAGCTCGTGTATATTTTTTTCTTGATAATAAGCCACGTCCGCTCGCTGTGGGCGCCGTCGTGCGAAATAAAATAGTTGGCTGGTTGGCAATAGTACTCGACTCGGTGCGGTAGGCATGGATGCCATTCGATCGGCTGAAGTGACGTGCTCCCTCCTCGGGTGTTGGTTCATTTGTGAAATTGAAATTAGGTAGCGGCGGCGCGACACGTTGCGGCGATTGGTGTTGCAAAGTCGTGATGCTTCAAAATAAAAAAATATGATGGATTGATCATTGAGTGAGAGAAATGATAAGATGGATTGAGAGAACTAAGTTATCAGTTAATTTGACGTTGACGGAGACAGAAATAAGATTTAATCCAGGATTAGCGTAATCCAAAGGCGTACCTAATCCTGGTTTAAATCATCATCATGCGCAAGTAGGCCTAATTCTTATTATATTAAATAATAAAATAAATAGCCACAACCTGTTTTTTTATGTCGGATAAAAATCACGGCAACCGACCGGCCATTGTTTATTTATATTACTAAATACCTACCTATGTTAGAAAAATAATCTGAAACTACGAACCTGCCCTAGTCCTTCTAATTAACCATACGAATGATTCGTCTCAATAATAATTACCTTGTAGTGTGGAATTTGGATTGAATTAAAATTGACAAGCGAGTTTAATAATCCCTTTGCAGTCATCGAGAATGTTAGGATTGTTTTTTTCTTTAGGTTATGTTAACGTTGTTAAAAAAGTAAGGCGCAGTACAGACGAGTGGGTAACTACGTAAATTGTGTCACTTTCTAAAATGCTTTAGTGATCGTATTGAATATTGATTGCAATAAATAAATATTTATTAGGTAAGTAATTTGATTTTAGGGTAGATCTTTCTTATCGAAAAACATTTATAATTTATGAATACCTACGGTATCAGCACGAAAATAAAATTACACTAATCGGAAAATAAACAAGATAGGTAGGTATGCAAATGCAACACGTATCGGAGTTGCGCATTGCGTTTGCTTTGCTTTTCTCCTAAATTTTTTTAACGTCTTCAAAAAAAGAGGTTATCAATTCGACATGGGATATTGTTGGATTTTGATAATATTTGAGATCAACATACCTGTTGATCAATTAAAGCTTCCAAACACGTGTGCAAAATTTCTTAAGTGTATGTACTACGTACAAGGATTACCTACTTGAAAACGAGAAGTTACGAGTTCCGTACCCAAAGGGTACCCGTACGTCTGTCTGTTACCAGGCTGTATCTCTATCAAGAACTGCGATAGCTAGACAGTTTCACAAATTATGTAATTATGTTGCTGCTATAACTACTTATGAATACTAAAAAAAATTAACACGTTCCGGGACAGTGAACACCTACAGGCGTGAAAACAATAAAACATCTATTGTGTCTGGAGCAGTGTCTTGGAACGAGTTAAGAGGGGACTCTCATACAAAAAACGCGCAGCACATAAAATATTCACAAATAATTACTTATTAAAATATATATTTAAGTGGGACTCTTGTACAAAAATATACAAAATACTAATTAAAATATTATATTTAAATAGGACTCCGGATTTGTGCACCTACCTGTTGTTTACCTAGTCGGGCTCGGGACCCTTCGTGCGCGAGTCCCACTAGAACTTGGCCAGTTTATACTTCAATTAAGTATATTCTAACTGAGGGAACAGTGTTATTTTCTAGTAGAGTAATAGTTAATAATATTATATAATTAAAAAAGTTTATTTCAAAAAAGAAAAAGAAAGCCTTCAAAAAAGAGCCGCGCCGCTGCGCAAATGCGTTAGGTTAAACCTTTGTGTGTTTAAGCTTTTTTGAAGGCGGTTTAATTTTTTTAACTACTATATTAAACTCTGGTGTAAAGAAAAAATGTTAAACAAATATTAAACGACACTATAATTATCAACAATTAGGATTTGCACTAACAATATACAAATCATGACCAGATATTGTTATCCCACCAAATGCCTTTTCAAACAAAATATTTTTTTTTCCAACCTGCGGTAAATCAGGTTACATACTGTCCACGAATAAAAAAAAAATATATTTATTCGTCGGACAGCAAAAATCCATACCAGTGTTAGTAAAACTAAGAAAACTTATCAACTAATGTTAGTACTTAATAACTAAAAGGGATCGAGTTATTCTATACAAGTGCGCGACAAGTGGACAGTCCCCACTGTCGGCAAATTACATTACAAATCATGACCAGATATTGTTATCCCACCAAATGCCTTTTCAAACAAAATATTTTTTTTTCCACCCTGCGGTAAACCAGGTTACATACTGTCCACGAATAAAAAAAAAAAATATATTTATTCATCGGACAGCAAAAATCCATACCAGTGTTAGTAAAACTTAGACAACTTATCAACTAATGTTAGTACTTAATAACTAAAAGGGATCGAGTTATACTACACAAGTGCGCGACAAGTGGACAGTCCCCACTGTCGGCAAATTACATTATGTAGAACATTGTTGCGAACAAAAAAAAAAAACGATCCTCATTTTAAAAGCCGCTCAACACAGAGTATTGATAGGCCTTCCATTCGCGTTCATGTGAACTTAGCCTTAAAACGTCATGGCACGAACACGTCACGATCACGCACGACCGTCCGTAAATTAGTCCTAATTTCTATCGAACAAGGTAAATTTTCGCTTGCGCGGTGCTTCACACCAGACCAATATACGTGGCTCTACAATTTGCGCGGAAATATGTCCAAGCCTTACTCTTTATAATGATGACATTTTATTGATAAATAAGTATTATAAAGCTGTAGAGTTTGTTTGATTATTACTTAGTAGCTTAGTAGTTTTCGAAATTAAAGCGTAAACAAATTAATTTACCAAACAAATTTCACAAAGAAAGAAAGAAAGAAAATACATTTACTTATTCGACTCACAAACACATATAAAATACACTGACTCGTAAACACATAAACAATAAACAGACACACACTTATTTAACATTAACATCGAGGCTTCAGCTTTTCTACATCTGTTTATAAAAGCGGAAAATGAATGTAGAAGTTTTTATGACCAGGGGCCCTATTTTTGAATCACCCGCGTCAATATTACGAGTGATTTTCGTTCGAAAACTAGTTTTTTTCTTTGACTTTTAATTCGTATTCGAACGAAAATCACTCGCCAAGTCGCCATCTTGAAGCGAGTGATTAAAAAATGGAGCTCCTGTACTGGAACCGAGTCAAAACGCGCAGCTGAGATCACGGGGACCGCTAGTGAACATAATATACAGGGTGGAATACGTGAACATAACCGAATATGAGTGCCTAAAAATATTTGCAAACTATTACATTAGTAGAGTTGAACTTTGTTAGATATCCTGCCATTATTTTAAATTATTTATTTTATTCATGCAATTATCTTTTTGTTACTATGAAGTATACTTACATAGCTATGTTTCAGAGTAAAAATCTTTTGCGTCAGTTTTCAAAGTGCCGAACAGCTATTAATATAAGAAAAATATTAGTTCATGAGCTCAATTAACATAGGCTAAGTTAGGTAAATAGTTTATAGAAAAAAAGAGTATATAATACATGGGCGTATAATATCGATAATGTATCTGTCAACATCACATCAGTGATCAGACTATACATTTTTGTTGAAAAATAATCCTTATTCCAACAGCATAAGATACCACAGTGTTGAGCTTGACGTGCTTTCGAACACCAAACCAAAAATAATAGGTAGGGTAGGGACTATCTGTCAAGGTCTCTGCCGCTTTACCACTTTGAAGCGAAAATCACTTGCCCACACAACCCAAAAACGGGCGTCACTTTACAAAGACAACGCGAAGTTCAAGCATTTAAGGCGGTGGAAACCTCAATAGTACACTTTAATAATTCCTCTTGTGACATAATCACATCTGCTTTAGCTTCCTTCCCATTTTTGTGTATTACGACGCGTTTGGTGCAGTGGTTAGCGCTCCTGACGACAACGCCAGTGCAGCCGTCGCGGGTTCGAATCCTGCAAAGGGCAAATTTGTGCCTAAGACATGGATTTTATGACTGTATTTAAGTATTTATGAGAGACGCCTTCATAGTTGTCGTCTAGTACTCGTAACACAAGGAAGAAAATTCCTTACTTCGAAACCAAGATAATTGGTGTGTTGTCACTTGTCTGGCTGTTATTGTGGGCTGGGAAGAGTAACAAGTAGGGTTCTGATCACTGAATAGATAAGTGGTTCTGATTCCTTTGCAAACTTAAATGTCAATTTTCCGCATGTGGCCCAGAGACGCAGTATTTTCCTCTTTATTTCGTCACTTTGAATTTTAATGTTTTTTCAGCCCCAAGAGTTGCAGACAACACCATAAATGTGACCTGCCGGATTACCTACCTAATATGAAATTGAAAGAAAATGGTCTAACAGACAGATGCCAAGGGCTTTTGTCCTAGTGTTGTATGGATCCAGAAAATGGCAAATTGTTCCGTACAGGGTTGTCCAAACACTGTAAAAACTGTTGGAAATGTTGCCTTTCATCGGTAAGTTTTTTATTTTATTTATTTCCTCCAGATTTGATCAATGCGTATTATTATGTTGTACTGAACAGAATGGGATAGCAATTTTTACAATCTTCATTACAATCGCTTTAAAAGTCATCTTTGTTTTTTGTTAGTTTATTTCCTTGGAGCTTTTAAGTTGATCATTACATTGTAATCAAACTTGTTGTGATAGATATTTGTTTGCTTAGTGTAATAAATACATTATCTACATCAAATTCATAAGTACGAGTACGATGACGACTCAACAAGCGCAGCGTTCGGTAAAACCACAGGTTTATGTAACGATGTGAATAGCATAATTCCCTAAGTTAAGATTTGTTGTAAATTCATTATAAATAAATATATAAATAATAATACTGAATTATTGTGTTAATGAATCTTTTATTTTCTCTATCTATTATTAACTATTAGTCTATAATACTAGTACAAAATAGTTCCATAAGTCTTTTATTGTAATGAAGAGGCCGCATTAGTCGTAGTAGCGTGATGTTTTATTAGAGCCTATTTATTACTTGATATGAGTAAATGATCTAGGTACCTACTACCTACGGTCGTGGTCTGCCCTCTTACCTTTTTAAACGTAAATCGCTTGCACACATGACGTCACAAAAAGGGGTATCACCGTATCATTCAGTTCAAACAAAAGTACGTAGTACTATTATATTTTTAGTGACAAAAGACGCTGCGAGGTGCAAGTGATTTTGGGACTTATGGTGGTTAGGTGACCGTAATCGGATCGTTGAGTCCGTAAGATTAGCACGTTTAAACAATAAACAAATTCGTAAAAAAACTTAAAAAATAAACTTTCGATGCCTGATTACATTAACAGACTATCAAATATCAATTACTTATTAAACTATTAACTATCACACTACGACTTATAGGAACGAAGTCACAGAAACTAAGTATAGTAGTGACAGAGTAAAACAGAACGCGGGGACGAGGGCGCGGTATCAAGTATTAAGATATTTTGATCCATAAACATTGTCAAGTTTCAGAATATTATAAAACTGTGTGTTTTACAGGTTTCCCGACGACCCTTTCTATATAGAACAATGGGTAGCGGCAACTGGGAGGAAAAACTGGAAACCAACACCGTTTAGCCGAATATGTTCAGTTCATTTTAGCGTCGATTGTTTTAACGAGAAATATAGATGCTTACGACTTACTACCACGGCAGTACCAACTATTAATATACATTACAATATTGACGATAGTACACCAATATCAACTATTAGTGAGGTAAGTTTTTTTTTCGGCGGTGTTATAATAAATTTTACACGCTATCTGATCGGCTATGTTCAATTATATGTCATGTAATGTTGACGTAAAGTGCTTCATCTCGGCTCACGGGCCGTTATATTGTATGAAAATCCATTACTCTATAGTCGGTAATGTGGCGCAGGCGCAGGCGCAGGGCGCAGGAGATAGTTCGAACATCGAACGCCACCACGCGCCGGTATCAGAAAAAATGTTGCGTAATTATTTGTAAAATAATATTTGAAATGATTTGTTAAAAGCAAGGATGGGCAGCTAATTTCAGTTGATGTGTAGGTACATTTTATTTTTTTGAAATGTTTTGATACAGTGCAGCGTGGCGAACCGGTGCATACATCCGACATATTAGTTAATATAATTTTATTTGCCTCACAGAAAGCGTGTTAAGCAGACTATTCACCTCGGGCATAAAGGTGTCTTTGTCTTGGGCGAACTTAAATCTCTCGCTACACTCAGGATATCCTATTCTCTCCCTCGCTGACGCTCGGGAGTAATCGCTCGGGCCTCAAATCGACAATCCCCACGCTACGCTCGTGATTCAAGGTGGCGCCCGCCCCGAAAGACACCATTTTACGTCCTAGGTGAATAATCTACTATTATTGACACAAACAAATATTTTATACTACTTATATAAATATTGTCGCAGCAACAATAGGTCGCAACTCGCAACCAAACTGTTTTTTTTTGCCATTTTCCAACTTAAGCGAGCCCCGTGTGCCTTATTATGATTATGAACATTCGTCTGGTAATAAGCGATGGGCTGAGTTACTGTCTTCAGTAGAAGACAGGCAGCGTAATATCAACGTGGCTATCGCAAACCGCGGGTGCCAAAAAAAAGTGCATAGTGCATCAATGGCTGTCAAATATCTGTTAACCGAATCAATACTAGAATTCTAACGTCAAAGAGTTATAATACCTAACGCTATTTTAACAGATTTCTGTTGCTATATTTTTGTAAACTCGCCTATTTTCTTGTTTTATTAATATATATTTTTTATTTTTCAGGATATAAAGCAGCAGCAAAAACCCAAACTGGAGGTTTCTTCAGAAAAACAATCGGAAAAAGTAAACTATTTTTTTTTCACACTGGTACTAAATCTATTTTATTATAAATGTTTTGTGGACTTAGAGCTATCAACAAGAATGGTTAGCCCGCCCGTGCGCAATTTTTGGTTTCATATTTCATCTTTTAAGAATAAAATATGACACTGTGAGTGTTAAAAATATTGTAAAACCAAAGAATGGTTAGAAAAAAAAGTAATTGGGGTTTTTTTAAATAGTCTTTGTAGCCGTGCGTGATCCGCACTAAAGATGTTTTTTTTAATATCGATAAAAAAGTAAGTACTCAATAAGTACGTGTACGTGTAGTAATAGTGCAGATTTATTTTCATAAGTAGATTTTTCTTTATAACTACTAACTCCCGAGGTCCCGGGTTCGATTCCCGATCAATCTGGAAATCACAATTTTCTATAATTTTTCGGGTCTGGGAGATGTGGCACCACCATTGTTTCTGTTTTCCATAACACAAGTGCATAAGCTACTTACTTTGGGAGTAATATCTATACTTACTATAATATTATAAAGCTGAAGAGTTTGTTTTTTTGTTTGTTTGTTTGAACGCGCTAATCTCCGAAACTACTGGTTCGAATTGAATAATTCTTTTTGTGTTGGATAGTCCAGTTATCGAGGAAGGCTATAGGCTATATAACATCACGCTACGACCAATAGGAGCAAAGATATAGTGGTAAATGTGTAAAAAACGGGAGAAAGAAGTCACTATTCCACGCGGACGAAGTCGCGGGCAAAAGCTAGTTACTTATATTTTTTGTGCTTTGGGATCAGATCGATGTATGTGGTTGGTGTCCAATATTATTCAATTAGTATTAAAGAGGGTAATATTATTCATTTATTGCAAAAAATACACAGTAGATAGATAATTACAAAATTAACATCGCTTACTACTTGCTGCACCCGGTTAGGGTACAGTAAGGTAATATAATTTGTGGAACAGATGGTCCCTATACGAAGCTTAACGACTAATATCGGTTGATATTAGAAGCTTAACGACTAATATCGGTTGATTATTAGTCGTTAAGCTTCGTCGAGGCCCTATAAAATCTGACAGCAAGGTTCGTCGCTTGCCTTGCAAACCCCTCCGTCAATCCACACTGAGCCCGGGTAGTAGCGAATATGGCTCATACTTTGTAGGGTATTTAAGGTATATCCTTTGCCCAGCTGTGGGATCCTTATAGGCTAATATCAATTATTATTTTTAATAAAGTCACTTATGCTACAAAACAAAGTCGATGATGCTCAATCATACTTGAGCCTAATAAACATCCATTTGCCGCAGGCTCCAAAAATGTCTGAGGTGGACAAGTTCAAGCGGCGCGTGATCCGCGCGGTGGCGCGACTCCTGCGCAAGGAGCAGACGCCCGGCGAGGAGATGTGGAAGGCGCTGCAGAAGGAGGCCGGCTGCGACTGCAAACTGCTCTGGTGAGTGCAGTCAATAATTAGAAAGAAAGAAAAAAGAAGTAAGAAGACAGTTATTTTTATTTTCAACTAGCGGTCCCAGCGAACTTCGTTTCGCCTTTCAGCCCTGTCCCGCCCCGGCCCCGTTTTATGGGAATTTTCTTTGCTATAAACCTCACGGAGCCCGAGACCTTTCCAACGAATGCAAAACCGTGGAAATCGGTTCCTGCGTTCTGGAGTTATAGCGTCAGGAAGGAAAACCCGACTTATTTTTATATAGTAGAGATAACAAACTAAAGTTCAGTTACTAGCCAAGTAAGTCTGCCTGCTGTGCGTACGGTAAATTGTGTGGTACGCTATATGAGTGAACGAGAGCACAGCGAGAGTGTGTGTGTGTGACACACACACACACACATATATATATATATATTCTTAGCTTTTAAGATCAGATTTGATTAAAAAAAACAACAATTTACACACGAAAATAAAGAAAGTATTGATTTTATTTTTAACTAAAATAATTTCAGGTATCTAAATAGAAAAAAACAATATACACGGTCCTAAACCAATGTTATTAGAGCGCACGCCGACGGCCAAAAGAGGGCGCTCGCTGGTCTGCTCCGGTTTATATAGGCCCGTAGTGTTGCCGTTACTCCGGGGTGGCTAACACGGCCTCTCCTGACGTATCATCGTCCTCGATGATCTCTGGGCTTGGTACTTGGTCGGGCAGTTCTCCTGGTGGGCTTGACAAACTTGGCATGTCTCGGCTGGTTCCAGGCTGCGGCTCAGGTGTGGCGGCTGGGATCAGGTCGTCATCACCTGGGAAATGAAATCATATGTTAGGTTTATCGTTCACGTAGCCTGAAACCTAACATTTGTTTGGAATTATGAAATAAGTTAGATGTTACTATATGATCTGTATCTGAGCGCTATTTCGTGTTTATGAGACGTACATCTACCTATTCCGATGCTTACCAAAGCCTTATACGGAAATCTAGCTACTTTCGATGCCTGCCAAGGGCTTACACGAAACATACAGAGTCCGATGCTTACCAAAGCCTTATACGGAACTCACTCGACATTCGATGCCTGCCAAGGCCTCACACGAAGCGAATACGGCATTCGATGCCTACCAAGGCCTTAAACGAAACAAATACAACATTCGATGCCTACCAAGGACTTACACTATGCAAATAGTCCGATGCTTACCAAAGCCTTACACGGACCTCAATGCCTTATGCCGAAGCCTTCCAGGACTTACATGTGATACTTCTAAATTAAATGCATAAGTAATGTTTAAACACAGCGCTATAGTAACACTAACTTAATCATCACTAAAACGCAAAACACACAACAACGTAGTCATGGGAACATAATACATAGCAAAACACATGCTTACATTCAAAAATTGCGGCACACGTCTCGGGTGTCCATTCACCGTCCCAGTGCAGCATGTATTCTGCTGCGGCCTGAGTAGTCTTGCCATAGGAACCCGCTATCAGCTGCAGTTCATAGCGGCCATTAGATAGGCAGCTGGTGACTCGATATGGACCCCGTATGCCACTGTCGAGTTTACTTGTAGCTTGAGATGACTTCTTTACAAAGACCATATCACTCACAGCAAACACTCGCGGTGCCTTTCTACCTCTGTTGACACGCGCATCTTGGTCAGTCTGATTTCGAGCCAGCCGTTCTTCAGCCCTTTGTCTGCGTAATTCGCGCCACGCTTCACGATTCGGTGTTGAACCGTGCACGGTAATATCTCGAACCAGAGCATTGATAGCAGGGGTAGTAGCCTCTGTACCGATGAGCAGGTTAAGCGCTGAGCACTGAGTAGTCTTTTGTTTGTTAGTGTTTAGCACTAACTGGATCTTCCAGAGCGCATTGGACCAGGACTCGTGTTTGTGATTAACTTCAATTCTAACCATATTCAGAACTGTGCGACAATACCGTTCTACTTGACCATTTTCATGGTGCATTTCGGGCGTAATGAAATGTAACTGAATGCCAAAATTTGCTGCCCAGTCATTGAATTCGGCACTGTCGAACATTCTGCCCCTATCACATACAATTCCTACACTACCTGATTCACTACCTGATTCCGCGACTTATAAATAACCTGCCATTAGATCTGGTGGCTGATATCACATATAAAAACATTAAAATCAAGTTAAAACAATACTTTTTAAACTTATTATAGTTGTAGTTATATTGTAAGTATTTATTTAAGTACCTACTTTTCCTTTGTACCATAGTAAGATACGTAAATTCCATAGCCAATTGTAAACCTCAGTGGTTTTTTTAAGGCTATTATAACTTAATTAAGTAACTATATGGATTTGATAAATAAATAAAAAAAAAAAAAAAAAAATTAATCGCGGCGTACCAAAAATAGAAATAGCGTTGGTAAACGCTCGCTTGAGTTCTGTACTATCTTGTCTATACATAGGATACAAGAAACAATACTTTGTGAAAGCGTCAACTAGAATTAGAACATATTTGTACCCATTTGATTCAGGTAAAGGGCCTAGTGCATCGACATGAATGGTATCGAAAGGAACTGAAGGTTTGGTCCAAGAAACAATAGGCTGTAAAGGGGCACGAGCGACCTTTTTATGAGTTAGACATACAACGCAATGATCAATATATTTTTTAACGAATTATATCTTATATATTATATATTATATTATATATCTTATGAACGCTCGGCCGGACCTGACCCTTACCGATTGTCCTTCCAAGATACTCCACTTCGGTTGTAAGAAAAGCGCATTTTCGCAAATTTATTGAGAACCCAGCTTTCGTTAAGGTTTCTAAAACGGAATCTAACAAAGACAACCCGGCCATTACACTGTCACTCATAAGTAATACGTCGTCAACGTAGACCAGGACCTGGCCTGCATCAATGAAGGGCCGTAAGGTATCCGATATAATACGTTGGTATACTACTGGTGCGTTTGCGAGACCATAAGGCATCTTAAGATACTCGAAGTGCCCCTCGGGCGTTACGAAGGCAGTTCGGTGCACAGAGTCCTCATTCAATTTAATTTGATGGAAACCAGTCAACATGTCCAGGGTAGAGAAATATTTAGCTCGTCCAAGCCTGTCAATGTGATCTTCGATCAAAGGAAGAGGGTACCGGTCTTTGACAGTAACGCTATTTAGGGCGCGATAATCGACGACCATCCTGTCGGTACCGTCTTTCTTTTTTACCAACAGTATTGGACTCGCGTATGGGGACTCTGATTCGCGAACTATTCCTTTTTCTTTCAAATCTCTTACTATATCGCGCACACGCAGTTTTTCGTCATAGGATAACTTGTACGGTCTGTAGGTAACGGGCTCTTCACTAGTGAGCCGAATGTGCATTTCTCCGGTTGTTACTGTGGTCGTCGCTGTACCACTCAAAAAATACTTTGAGTACTTGTTAAGCACGGCACCAAGTTGTAATTTTTCATCCCCACAGAGTGAGGTTTTGAGCGAATTTACTTGCACAGTCGGTTCACTATTCGTCACGTTATTCACACATGGGCTGTTTCTAACTATACGTTGGCATTCACCGGTTCTTATGTACGCAATGCCTCGCCTATTTAAAACATCGGTACCAACAAGTACGGGTGCACTAAGGTAGTCGCGGGGAACGACATAAAAATCTACTTCAAGCGTGACATCACTAAACTCAATTGGCAATGTTACATAATAATCAGAACGCATCTCGACTCCACCCAAACCACGTAAAATCTGAACGCACGCTTGCATTCGACACGAAAAATGTTTTACCAAATCATTTGAAATTAGAGAAATGTTCGAACCGCTATCAATAAGTACATCTGTAGGTATCCCGCATACTACGGCCGTTATAATGTCTCTCTGCGCACGATCACACAGTTCGCGTTCGCGGCAAAAGTTGACGTTCGCTTTGTTACGCGGCTCGGAACGTTCCTTAGCAAAACACTTTGCCTCTGTGTGACCCGGTTTTTTGCAAAAAGTACACACAATCTTTGGCGGTGGAGTAAAATTAGTAGATTCGTGGGTAGTTTTAAATTTGTTTGACTCAGGAATGCTAGGCTCGGCTTTTGGTCGTTTAGGACAGAATTTACTTTTATGCCCCGTCTGTTTGCAATTAAAACACGAAAACGTTACGTCACTGTTCAAAGCTGAGCGTTTACGATTGGACGAAGGATTAAACTTCGATCCGTTGCTACGCGCGTAGTTATCGGAAACACTAGCACTTGAGCGATTTGGTTTTGTATAGATTGACAAATGCTCCACAATAGTATCAGAGGTTAACTTCGCGTTAGTGGCAGCCGCACGGATCTGGGGATCTCTTATGCCGCGTATAATGATGGCACACAACAATTCATCACTTAATCCTTTCACAACACGTAATTTTAGCAAAGATTTTCGCGCATAGTCTGCATATGTGGAGTATTTGTCAGATTCAGTACACATCACATTAAAAAGTATATTCGCGACGTCAACACGCCGCGGACACAACGCCTTAAGTTCGGATTTAAAGTTTGACCAAGTACGGTCGTTACTTGTCCAATCGCGCAACCAGGAGCGTGCGTCGCCCTTTAATGAAAGACCCACACGGGCTAGACATTCTTTCTCGTCCCACTGGTTTTGCGATCGGGCACGATCAACCTCGTCACACCACGCACTGACGTCATGAATATTTGGATCAAAATCGGAAATGTAATAATGGTTAGATCTCACCGCGGTTACAGCTTTTAGTGCGTCGATGAGACGCTCCGTGACGTCCGTTGGGGGCGCCACCGATGACACGCTCCTGGCGGCACTCGCAGCCTCGTCGCGGGGCGTGGCCGGGGCTAGCTCGGAGACCGCTGGGTCAGGCAACGGAGTCAGGGCCTCGCTACCCGCATCCTCGCCTGTGGTCAGCGCGGGCTGCGATGCTGCACCGGAAGGGGTGCTCACGCGCTGCTCCAGCGTTGCCAAACGGTTGAGGATGGCGTCCATGGTCACCGCTAGACTTCCTAAATTTGGATAAGAGGCGGGCGAAGGCGGGCGCTCTCGCGGTGGTGCACGTTTTCTACCCGACATGATAGCGAGAAAGAATCAGAAATGGCTTTGACGGCCGTGAAGGCACACAATCCCACTTCTGATCTTAGCTTTTAAGATCAGATTTGATTAAAAAAAACAACAATTTACACACGAAAATAAAGAAAGTATTGATTTTATTTTTAACTAAAATAATTTCAGGTATCTAAATAGAAAAAAACAATATACACGGTCCTAAACCAATGTTATTAGAGCGCACGCCGACGGCCAAAAGAGGGCGCTCGCTGGTCTGCTCCGGTTTATATAGGCCCGTAGTGTTGCCGTTACTCCGGGGTGGCTAACAATATATATACACACATACACACACACACACACATACGAATTCAATGAACATTTTAATTCAATTTAATTTTAAATTCATTAAAGTCTGATAGTACAATCCATTATTCAATTAGTGTTAGTGAATTCCAAGCTAAGTTAGTGATTAAACGTGATATATCAGGGTGGCCGGTCAATTAATAAATTAACTGCACTGAAAGTGTCCAGCACGCTTAATGTCTGTAGATATTAATGAGTGATTGATGTAGATAGACGGCCCTTTACGCCTGATAATTGATGCTAACTACACCTATAATCAATTTCTCAGGCAACGCATGCGAGCGCTCACACTGAAGAAGATGAAGCGGCTCATCTTAGCCGAAGACCGGCTCGAGAACATCGCGGCCGTAGCCAAGATGACGCTGACCGACTGGCTGCTGTTCGACCTGGTGCTGGTGCACGAGGACATCGACGTCATCGGCCAGGTAACATACAGGGTGTCACTAGGAACCAGCGTTGATACCTGGTATCTAACATACAGGGTCTCACTAGTAAGCGGCGTTGATACCTGGTAAGGTCAACCAGGGCAAATGCAACTGTGGGGCTATAGCAACTCCCTATGAAAACTCATTTATTGAGGCTGTTTTAATACAACGCCACCTATCATTCCATAACTAAACGGTTATTAGACCTTACATTTGGTAGATGGCGCTTCTAGGATGAATACTGTTTGATCGACAGTTCATCTTGTAAAACCGATGTTTTGAAGGTGCAGCGCGTGAAATCTCGTTGTTGTTGCTGCTGTTAAAAAAATGTTTCCAAGTGATTTGAGCAAGTTTTTGTGACTGGATACGATTAATTATAAACCGTAAGTGATTTTATTTATATTTTTCAGTGCTTTTATTGAGTTTTTCCAATATAATGGATGCAGTTACATTTTCCTCACAAAAATCTCGCTATGGGGTAATTGCAACTTAGCGGTTAGTTACAATAACCCCATATATTTTTGTATGAAACTGCTTACACTAGTGATGTGACGGTGTCGAGATTACGAATGTTTTCATCGATGATCAAGTTCATATTCGTCATT
This sequence comes from Pyrausta aurata, assembly GCA_963584085.1. Classification (NCBI taxonomy): domain Eukaryota; kingdom Metazoa; phylum Arthropoda; class Insecta; order Lepidoptera; family Crambidae; genus Pyrausta; species Pyrausta aurata. The sequence continues at coordinate 6,279 of CAUZXH010000453.1, read as the reverse complement.
TTCACTAATGCGTACGCCTTGAGGCATAAATACATATTTAAAAAAAAATGCATTGAGGGTGCATTTTTGGTATCTTACACGTAATAGATACCAAAAATATTTTTTTTTAATTTTTCGTCTGTCTGTCTGTCTTTCTGTCTGTTTGTTCTAGCTAATCTCAGAATCTACTGGACCGATTTTGATGGGGCTTTTTTTATTTGACTCAGCATCACTTGGAGAGTAAACTAGGATAGAAATCGATGATAGTGTCGGTGTCTGTGATTTGACCTGGGAATCATTTTGTTTGCTGACCGTGTCTCTCCTGGGTAGGCTTTTTGCAGCGGTAACCGACATCCACGCGGGTGGAGCCGCGGGCGACCGCTATTATTACATACATCCATAGTCCCGGTATTCCCCGATAAAAATAACACGTATTGTAAAAAATATCGATAGTGCTAGTTTGTTGCGTTTCCCACACTAATTCTTGAACAAACAGTCGCATTAGCCCCCACACATAATACAATCTGCTTTTACTTAAAAATAGCCTTTGCTGCAGGGTAATAAAGTTTAAAATCCTATAAATAAGATTAGAGCTCATAATAATATCATATTTTGGTTTTTATAAGATACAAACTTAAGAGACAGTCGTATTTAGATGCATTTACCCCCGAATAGGGGTAAATGTAACTTTTCCTTTCAATTTGAGGAAATTATGTCACTATCATTTATTTATAGGACTGTTTGAATGTTTGAATGGTTTAAAATAATCTTAAATGTATATGTAATGAAGTAAACGGGTCAAATTAATAAGCAAATGTAGTATGACCGAACAGCGTTTGTTCAAACTTGTTGTAACTTATGATTTTTTAGTTGCATTTGCCCTGGTTGACCTTATCTACCATACAGGGTGTCACTAGGAAGCAGCGTTGATACCTGGTATCTAACATACAGGGTGTCACTAGGAAGCAGCGTTGATACCTGGTATCTAACATACAGGGTCTCACTAGTAAGCGGCGTTGATACCTGGTATCTACCATACAGGGTGTCACTAGGAAGCAGCGTTGATACCTGGTATCTAACATACAGGGTGTCACTAGGAAGCAGCGTTGATACCTGGTATCTAACATACAGGGTGTCACTAGGAAACAGCGTTGATACCTGGTATCTAACATACAGGGTGTCACTAGAAAGCAGCGTTGATACCGGGTATCTAACATACAGGGTGTCACTAGGAAGCCGCGTTGATACCTGGTATCTAACATACAGGGTGTCACTAGGAAGCAGCGTTAATATCTGGTCCACACACCAACACCTCAATTGTCCCGAAGCTGTGGTAGGGTCTATGTTGGGACGTTTATAAGTGCCCCCAGTGGGTCTAAATGCAAAAACAAATGACTTTTATGACTTTTTTATGGTATCTAACATACAGGGTGTCACTAGAAAGCAGCGTTGTTTCATACGCATGTATGTAAATTGGACAAGTCAGCATAATACAAGGTTGAATGTTTAATTTGGCAACGCATGCGCGCGCTATCGCCTTAAATGCTGCCCTGTTGACATGGTCAACAGGGCAGCATCAGCATCAAGGTCTCTGGCGCCTAACCACTTTCAAACGATAATCGCTAACGCACACAACACAAACGTGACCGTGCTAGGACCGTGTCAAGCAAAAAAAATATTGTTTGTATTGAAACTATGCCATCTTGCCCACTAGACAGTTCCGTCACCGACCAACACCGTCGCGTGCCATGCACAAAGCGTGTCAGCACCGGCAAAATGGACACAAATTTTTCAAGTGCAATTTATAATACCCACTTAAGTATTCAGCGTCTTGTAATTCTTACCGTAAACTCTGTCCTCAAAGTTAGTACCAGGTTCAAACCATGACACAAATTACCAGACCATTAAAAAAGGGTAGGTAAAGCCAGAAAGGACGGACAACGAAGTGATCCGTGAAGGGTTCCGTATTTACCTTTCGAGGTACGGAACCCTAAAAGTACCTCCATTATTGAATGTAATCAATAAGACACTATTTTTAATTTAGTCGGTTCATACTTAGTTTAGTGCCACGCTATGTTTTTGAAGTACCTAACGGCGTGTGAGTTGTACCAAAGAAAATGTAATAGTACTACGTTGTACTGGGTTTGATTCAAAACTTTACCTCTCCACAGAACCTGAAATCGGAGCCGACCATCTTGACGGACCTGTTCAATGTGGTCAAGCGCTTCCAGATCGAAGGCAAGCAGGGCGAAGCGCTAGCCACCGCGTGGACCGGAGCCACGTTTTATTATAATAGTTTGTAAGTAATATTATTCGACCACAGAAGGGTTATGATTTTAGCAGATTATGTACCAATGTATGTAGGTCTTTATGTGTGTTACACATTTGCGCCTAAACTATTTAGCCGATTTTGATGAATGAGGTATCTCAAGCGATCCGTTATTATAGTCTGGGTAACATAAGCTACCTTATGTTAGAAAAAAACAACTTGGCGAATGATATAAACAATATATTTGGGTATTTTGAAAAAAAAAATGTTATGAGGGGGTTTCAAATAAAAGAAGACAAAACTCTTTCTATAAAAATGTTTAATCATTGTCAGGTAACAGTTTTTCAAACTATTTAAATTACTATTACAAAGTTTCATCCCCTTTAACACTGTCCCATAAATTATGTTTGGGATAAAAAGGCGTCTTTACTATTGCTATAATAAACTATTATTATAATTATACAGTTGTACAATATGCGGACTAAATGCCTTATGGCGTTCGCTATCAGTCATCTTGAGCTTAGAGATTAATATTTATTTATTTATTTATTTATTATTATTGTATCAATGTGGCTATCACATGCTGATATTGCCATTCTATTTTGATTTGTTTTTGTAACTGTAATTTGTAATTGGTCCACTTGTTGACATAAATAAATAAATAATAATCGGAAAAACTGGCCAAGTACCGGGAACTTGCAATAGAACTGAAAACACAATGGAAAGTTACAACAGTAAAAGGCATCCCAATCATACTACAACTGGAGCAAAACCAAGAGATTTGCACACACAAAAGCCTTCAAACTCTAAATATTCACCCTGCTACTGACATCCCTGCCGTATAGTAAGAACATTTTTAAGCATTTAAATTAACTTGGAGCTTATTTGGCTGAGGCCCGTTTAAATATAATAATAATAATATGATTAGTAGACCTCCATCAGCATACACAAGGCAGCATACAGTCTCACCACCTCTTACTCTCACAACCACCACCGAACTCTACACCCTTATTTTCACCAGACTCACTCACAAACCCTCTTAATATATACTTTAAAATCTATAAAATGTAAGCAGAAATATACTTGGCTTAGGCCCGTATATTTCTGGAATACCAGCATACCATGTTTCCAGCGGCCGTCAGTGCTCGCCCATGCTGCTGCAGCGTCGCTGGTACCAACTGAAGAAGGTGACGCGGAGCAACTTCTACAAGTTCTGGTTCGAGTATCGCGGCAACGCCCGACTGCTCGTCGCGGCTAAAGAGTTCAAGCCGACTAAACTGCAGAGCGACATCGCTCAAAGGTGAGTGGTAAAAGAGTCTAAATTCCAATAACATCTTCAAGAAGTTCTGTTGTTTATCTATACTATAATATTATAAAGCTGAAGAGTTTGTTTGTTTGTTTGTTTGAACGCGCTAATCTCCGAAACTACTGGTTTGAATTGAATAATTCTTTTTGTGTTGGATAGTCCAGTTATCGAGGAAGGCTATAGGCTATATAACATCACGCTACGACCAATAGGAGCAAAGATATAGTGGTAAATGTGTAAAAAACGGGAGAAAGAAGTCACTATTCCACGCGGACGAAGTCGCGGGCAAAAGCTAGTAAATAATATTTATTATTATTATTTTATTATTATAGTATGTCTAATAACCTGTATTTTTTAACACATTTGCAATACATTGTTGGTTCGATTTATTTTGTTCGAAAATAACCATAAATTTATTTTTAATAATTAAAACCATATAGAATTGATCACTCGTTACTTATAGGGCTTATATTACACATTTTTGCTCCTATTACAGGCCACATCCTGTATGTATACCAACTTAAAGATGGACCTAACCCACAATATCTGTTTTAAAAAGATTTGTAACTTATTTAGGTATCTTCATAAATAATATGTTTATTAACTTTTATGTTCTTTACACACTCAACACTTCCCAAAGTCCATTGCATACAGAACCTTTATGTATTAATGTGTATACTTTTGAATATTTCAGGTTCCCACACATCGTCACCATGCCGTTTCTGGAGTGGGATCAGATGATAAAGGACAGATGGATCATACTACCTGAAGAATTCGTAAGTTATAGATTTCTTTATTATTACATTATTAAATTGACAAAATCGGTATATCGGTAGCGCTTGCAAAATTCAACAGGCCTTTTAATGTGACGGTGGCCGAGTGGTATAGGCATACGCCCGGATTGCGTAAGACACGGGGTTCAATTCCTCGTCTGTCACAGGTTCACAGTTGTCTTTTTACAAGTGCAATTTATGTTATAAAATCGGTATAGCTCAACGCGAGCAGGAGCTCTATTTTTGAATCTCACTTGCCTCAAGATGGCGAGTGATTTTCGTTCGAAGTAGAATTAAAAGTCATAGAAAAAACTCGTTTTCGAACGAAAATCACTCGCCATATCCAAGCGAGTGATTCAAAATAGGGCTCCAGGAGCTCTATTTTTGAATCACTCGCTTGGATATGGCATGTGATTTTCGTTCGAAAACGAATTAAAAAATCAACGAAAATGACGCGAAATATGAACTTGAGCACTCATCTCTCTAATTGAGCTTTATTTTTTAAAAAACCCTCCTGTGTGGATTACAACAGGTATTCATTCCAAAATTGGACTTTAATTGATGAATATCAGACGCCATCTTGACGCGAGTGATTCAAAAATAGAGGGACAGTTCCATTAAAAAACATGTAGTTATGCAAAAAATACAAATAAATGTAAATACTTAATTCTTGAATTAGAAGGTGAAATATATATATAAACTGTCAACGGACCATACGTACTGTATTAATTAGACTTTTTGACTAATAATAACTTAGGTATTTCTTCTTATTTCAGGAATCAAAATTGAAAAGCAAAAACAAAAAAGCAAAACCTGCAAGTAAGTATATTTTGTAATTCTAAACTTATTTTATTGTGTTTATTAAATTGGGGGGGGGGGAATAATATGTTGGAAATATCACTTTTATTATAATGAATAAAAATTGTGTAAATGTGATTGATTGACCCGCCCCGTTCCCCGTAAACTCCGTTATTTTAGTGGTTATTCTGCTATTTGGGCGAAGGCCAACAATTTTTTAAAGTTATAAAAATATATACAGGGTGTCCCAAAAGCGAAGGATAATCCTGTAACTGCAAATAGGTCACGATATGGCCTGCTATATGCCAAAAATTATTTCAAGTACAAGTCTCACCATTTTCGAGATACCCTCACTTTTAATATTTTTTTGAAAATTTCGTCTTCGCTCATTAAATATCATGCCAATTCCTGAAATTACAACTTTTTTGAGATCTGTAAAATGTTTTAAGCTCACAAATGATTGAGACATCTAAATCAATGTTTTTAAATCAATTGGCACTTTACTTTTGGTACATTTTTTTACACCACAGGCTATGAAAGTCTGATGTTTGAATTAGATTTTACAAAAATATTGCAAAACAATGCATTTTTTGGGGGTACCCTAAAATATTATTGTCAAAAGGCCATTGATTTAGATGTCTCAATCATTTGTGAGCTTAAAACATTTTACAGATCTCGAAAAAGTTGTAATTTCAGGAATTGGCATGATATTTAATGAGCGCTGACGAAATTTTCGAAAAAATATGAAAAGTGAGGGTATCTCGAAAATGGTGAGACTTACTTGAAAATATTTTTGGCATATAATAGGCCATAACGTGACCTATTTGCAGTTACACGACTATCCTTCGCTTTTGGGACAACTTTTATATAAATATCCAGTTATTCTCTAGTCATAAATGGCGACTAACATGATTTCCTTTTAAATAATTAAGAATATTTCTCCATCTTTTTTAGCTCCCGCAGCAAACGAGCCAGACCTCGTCTTGCTCGAGCCGAGAATAGAAACGATCGACTTAGGCGTCGACTCGGACCCGGAGCCCCCAGGCGGGGACTCCCGGGACGCCCCCGCGCCCCTCAACCCCGTCTCCCTCGCCGCAGCCATCAAGCAGGAACCACGCGACGAATTCGATATGGAACTTGAAGACGAACTAGCC
>CAUZXH010000451.1:0-26848 GCA_963584085.1 Pyrausta aurata | reverse complement strand
AGATTTGAATAGTATGGAATTCGAATTATTTTTACTACGATACCATTTTCAGGTGGTTGAAAGCAGATGTAGTTATATTGACTACCTTGTTCAATATAATTTCTTTTCCAATATGTAAAAAGGTACCGGTAACGTTTGAGCTCAGTACCACTATCACGAAAAATTGCGTCATTCGTATTCGTATTCGTATTCTAACGTAATGACGTTGTATAAGAATTTGAAAGCGCCTCTATCAAACGTAAAACAAACTAAAAATTGACACTCGAATAACATAGTATACTTCAATAGTTTTTATTAAATAGATCGTTTAACTTGTTTCTGGACGAGCTTACTACACGAGTACACGACACAGACGGAGTGCTGACGTAAACTCGCTACGATTACGTGATGAATACGTCAAATGTTCGTGATTGGGGTACAGTCTTTGTTTCAAAAAAAAGTTTTATGCTTTCATCATTTCACGATAGTGAGCTATGCAGCTCACCACGGCAGAGCACCTGCAATCAACCGCCTGAAAATCGTTTAAGTCGCACCCCTGCCTCAATGGATATGTATGAAGGGCGGTAACGAATGAAGGTGCACGGCCCGTTGTTTTCGCTCGGACGAACATGATTTACCGCCGCAGGGCTGGTTGAAAACCTGCCAGCTAGTAAACTGTTCGGATCCTATTCTAAATTGTTATTTCGACCCTAGTCATCTTTGTCTCTCAATCCACTGCGTCTGCTAGTAACAGAGCAGGGCAACTGAACCTATTGCAAGTCGTAAATTTTTTTCCGGCTTGGTGTCTTTCTAGAATTTGCTGGAGTGTGTGAGTGAGAGAGCAGGATAGGATGTAGAAATTGGGATAATAGCTTTTGGAATAGAACTCATGACATGACACATGACATGACACATGACCACCCTTGCGGCTTACACGATTCTTGCAACGTGTTAATGAAATAATGTAATGTAATGTGAAATGAATGTAAACATTACAAAGATAAGGTATCATGACAAAAATAAGCGTATTTCGCAATAAATGCAAACACAACTATATAAATTCGGGTTTTTTGCTTCGATCGAATCTTGACAATCCGTAAATTAATTTTATTTTAATATAAGATATACACATAAATCACAACTTAAATAGGTAATTTATCGTTAAACACTGAGGTCTTTTGATATTGAATAGTGTCCACGAATGGACATATTTTTTGATACAAACCTCTTATTGTTTTTTATCTATATTTACTTTTTTATACATTCAATTGTTTTTTGATATCGATTTTGTATGTCAGACGAAGAAGACGAATTACAATTCAATAAAACGATAAAGTGATTTTTATTAGTACTGTTATTATCCAATCACATAGTTTCGAGCCTTTAAAAAACCAGTGAAAGTGGATAGTTTGACAAGGTTTAGTACGATACAGAACCGTAAGTACTATGGTTAGGACGAGATCTCAGAAAGATGAGCCAGTCGAGGCCGAGGCTCTTTCTGAAACCACGCCGGCGCCAAGTACTCGTCAATCGGTGAGCGAACCCGTAGACCCTGTAGAAGTAGATACAACTCGCCCTTCGTCGTCAAGCGCACGTAGTCGTCGTTCCTCCTCGACGGTCGTTGCGAGGAAACTCGCAGCGGAGGCACGACATGCTCGCCACCTCGCGGAGTTGGGGGCAGCGGAGCTGAAAGCGCAGTTGAAGGCATCGGAGCTGCAAGCGCAGTTGAAGGCATCGGAGCTCGAGCGCCGGGCTGCGGAAGCCGAGCTTCGAGCCGAACTAGCTTCTATAGAAGCATCCAGTGTCACCGAGTCCCGAGTATCCCAGTGGATACAAGACTCAGTGACACATTTTCCTGAACCACAACTAGACACTAACATCGAATTATGTCCACAGGTGACAAATTGTGATTACTCCGCCGCTACCCCTCAAGTGCCAGCAGCGGGCCCCTCGTCGACGCGAAAGCAAGGGGCCACTGCTTCCGGCGGACACTGCGATGGAGTGGGCTGCTCGATCGGAGTATCGCAGCTCGTAGATGGACTACGAAATTTTTCAATAAAATGCAACAATAAAAACGTCATATTACCTAATTTTGATGGCAAGTCTCCTTTGGACTGGTGAATGTTCAAAAGAGCTTTCGTAGATACGGCAGGGTCTTTTACAGATTCAGAAAACCTAGCAAGACTTAACCAGGCTCTTAAAGGTGCAGCGCGCGAAGAAGTAGGCCTGATGCTAGTGATGGCGCACCGGGCCGATGACGTCGTGCAGACGTTGGAGCGACGTTTCGGCAGGCCCGAGCTGATCGTTTTACAAGAGGTAAACGCTGTCAGAGCCTTGCCTAAGCTTGGACCAGAGGTAAGTGACCTAACCAAGTTCACTACTCGTGTGAGGAACTGTGTCGAAGTGGTGAAATTGTTAGAACGTTTCGATTATTTGAGTTCCCCCGAGTTGTTTGGTGTGCTCTTAAGCAAGTTGCCCCCGCTGCTGCGTACACGATGGCTGGATTTTGCAGCCCATGATGAGCGAATAGGTAAATCTAGGGTCGAGATGCTGTCGGACTTCCTGTCTCGTGAGGTGGACCTTACGATCAAGTTTGGTGCAGTGACTGGCGCCACGTCGTCGCCAGTTCCGATTCATCACCGGACGCACACTGTTTCCGAGGTGGAAGTCGTACCTAAAGTTCCAAAACAAAGCATAAAAAAATCTGATCATGAAAATTGTCCCTTTTGTAAACAATTTCATAACCTGTCAGTTTGTGAAAATTTCAAGACATTGTCAATCGATGACAGATGGCAATTCATAAAGAAAAATAAAATATGCCATCGTTGTTTGAAAGCAGGTTATCATATTTTCAAAACGTGTCGCAGAAATAAATCTAACTGTGAGGTAAATGATTGTATCGGTAGACATCACACTTTGTTACATGATTCTAATTTTGTTCCGAAACCTTTAACTTTTGCTCACATCAACGATCGATCGGAACCAACACCAACTACATCCCTCGCCTCTCCTGAAGTTAAGTCCGAACAAATCAACACAAACGATGCCGCTTCTTTAGGTAATTCTAATTCTACCTTACGTCCTTTGTTGAAAGTAGTTGCTGTAACGCTCTCCGGGCCTGCTGGTAGGGTAGATACGTTCGCGTTATTAGACGATGGGTCCACAGCCACACTTATCGATTCCAACATCGCTTCTCTGATAGGAACCAGAGGACCTGAGGGACTTATTCGTTTAGATTGTGTAGGAGGGTTGTCTAAAGAGAGTTCTATTCAATATGTTGACTTCAAAATTAAAGGCCGGCACGCAAATGAGTACTATCCGATAAAAGGGGCGAGGTCAATAGCTAATTTAGGTCTGCTTAGTCAAGTTAACACTCGAGACAGCTTATGTTCATTCCCGTATTTAGCCGATATCGGAGATGAGCTATGCTACGACGAAGCAAAGCCAATGCTAGTCATTGGTGTGGATAATTGGCCCTTGATAGTAGCGTCCGAAACCAGGTGTGGCACCAAATCACAGCCGGTAGCCATTCGCACACGCCTTGGTTGGGTACTATTCGGGTTTTCAAGCAGTAAAACCCAGGTGGTAGGTTCGTCTGCTGTATATCATGTGGTCCCATACGATAATCCGAAGCGCGAGTTGGAGGCTCTCATTAAGGAGCAATATCGCTTAGATGCTATTGGAATTACTAAATATGAGCGCCGTAGTGTAGAAAATGATAGAGCCGTGGAAATTTTGGAAAAAACTACTCGTCGTATTGAAAATGGTCATTTTGAAGTTGGGTTGCTATGGAAGGCTGATGAACCCAAGACGCCTGACAGTTTTCCTTTGGCATTTTCAAAATTCAAAAGCCTTGAAGTAAAGATGTCAAAGGATCCTGTATACGCGGAACGTTACCGAGCTAATATACGCGACTCGCTTGCCAAAGGCTACGCGGAAGAATGCACGGGGCACCCTCCAAAGTCAACTTGTTGGTATTTGCCTCATTTCGGTGTGGTGAATCCCAACAAGCCGGCAAAGCTCCGCGTTGTACACGACGCTGCAGCTAAGGTTCAGGGTGTGTCCTTGAATTCTTTACTTTTGACAGGCCCTGATCTTTTACAGCCTCTTCTTGGAATTCTAATGCGTTTTAGGGAGGGAAAGATTGCGTTGACGGCAGATATAAAGGAGATGTTTCCACAGGTAAAAATACGAGAGGAAGATCGCGATGCGCAGCGTTTTCTTTGGCGTGACAAACCGAAAGACCCATTGAAAACGTTGCGCATGTCTTCTATGATTTTTGGGGCTTGCTCTAGCCCGTCAACCGCGATATACATACTCAACCGCAACGCATCAGAATTCAAAGACGAGTTTCCTGAGGCCGTAAAAGCTATAGCAACCGATACCTACATGGACGACTACATTGGAAGCGTCAGTTCTGAAAACGAAGCGACTCATTTGGCAGCTGATATTTTTGAAATACATAAACGCGGTGGTTTCGAAATGCGCAACTGGGTCTCCAATGAACCCAACACTTTGAATTTACTGCCAAAAGAATCGCTATCCGATCTCTCAGTCAAAGCTCATAGTAATGTAGATTTAGGTAACTCGCAATCAGCCACATTCACACGTACACTTGGTCTTTTTTGGAATCCAACTCACGATATCATCGGTTTCAATCCAGGCATTCAATTTCATTCTTCGCCTCATAAATTAACCAAACGTGAAGTTCTCGCTCAAGTCATGCGTATTTATGATCCCTTAGGTCTTTTAGCACCCATAGTAGTGAGAGGTCGGATTCTTTTTCAAAATTTGTGGCGTAAAGGTCTTGATTGGGACGACAAGTTATCAGAAGAAGATCAGATAGTTTGGTAGGACTGGTTTGAGAGTCGTAAGGCTATTTTGCAATTCCAAGTGCCACGTTGCTATAATTTAGAAAACTTTGTTAAATTGGAATTACATGTTTTTTGTGACGCAAGCGAACTGGCTTATGCTGCTGTGGCTTATTGGCGATTCACTCTTGTCAGTGGTGAGGTCAAACTTGCGCTCATAGCTAGCAAGGCACGGGTTTCTCCACTAAAACCAGCTTCAATCCCGCGCTTGGAATTGCAGGGAGCTTTGATAGCCTCTCGTCTGGCAACTAGTATCGTTGAAATGCATCGGTTTAAACCAATCCGTCGCTACTTCTGGTGTGACTCAATGATCGTATTGAGCTGGTTGCGCAGTGACGCGAGGAACTTTAAGCCTTTCGTTGCCCATCGTGTAGGCGAAATTTTAGAAATCAGTACGGTTGACGAATGGCGATGGGTTCCTAGCGAACAAAACGTAGCTGATGACGCAACTAGGGGAGCGTGTGGCATTGAGTCACGTTGGATTTCACGGCCGGATTTTTTATTAGCTCCTGTTGGAGAATGGCCTTCAGAAAAGATTTCGATGCGTGGTCAAGCCCTCGGCCAAGAAGAGCTCAAACCGTCCTTACAAAACGATGCCACTTCGTATCAACTTTCAACCCCCATTGTAGACTCCATAAACGTCATTCATTCGGTTCATCAGTTTCCCTTACCAGTGGTAGCTAATGTCACACATTTTAGTTCTTGGATTAGGCTGGTAAGGGCAACTGCGCGAGTTCATTCTTTTATTTCTTTCATATGCAAAAATCTAAATCGCGTCTACGAAAATACTTGGGTTAGGGATATTTGCGCCTCTTCTCCTAGCCTGACCACATTGAGGGCCGAGGATATCGTACGAGCAGAAAGGCACGTCCTAGCTCAGAGCCAGCAAAACACTTTTAAGAACGAGATCGTTTGTTTATCAAGCGGACAACAAATTCCGAAAAAGAGCCGTCTAGCTAAATTAACTGCTGTTTTAATAGATGGGTTGTTGCGGCTTCGGGGAAGAACGTCGGTAGCAGTCACGCAGCCACCTGTAATTCTCGACGGAAAAGAGCCAGCAGTTCGTCTCTTGATAAATCATTATCATACCAAATTCGCCCATTGCAACACGGAAACTGTGATAAATGACAATAAAACAACTATTTTACGGATTGATTTCGCGAACGTTTATTTTTATTTTATGCCTGACGTTTCGAATGCTTTACAGCATCCGTGGTCACAGGCAGACTGTCTGTCTGTCTGTGACAGTCTGCCTGTGACCACGGATGCTGTAAAGCATTCGAAACGTCAGGCATAAAATAAAAAAAAAAAAAAAAAAAAAAAACGTTCGCGAAATCAATCCGTAAAATAGTTGTTTTATTGTAATGAGTATTCGCGTAAACTTCAGAACCAAATATGTGATAAATGAGCTGCGCCAGGAGTACTGGATTATTGGCTTGAGGAATGCTGTGCGGTCAGTGGTGCACAGATGTCAATTGTGCAAATTGATACGCCAACCAACGCTTCAGCCTCCAATGGCAGACTTACCAGAAGCTCGACTTGCACACCACCAACGCCCTTTCTCGAATGTCGGGGTGGATTATTTTGGGCCGATTGAAGTTGCGATTGGACGCAGAAGAGAGAAACGTTGGGTAGCTCTTTTCACCTGCTTAGTAACCCGCGCGGTACATTTAGAGATCGTCGCCAGTTTGTCAGCAGATGCGGCCATCATGTGCCTCCGAAGATTTATCGCTCGTAGAGGCACACCTAGCGTCATCTACTCCGATAATGGAACATCCTTCGTGGGAGCCAATCGTCAAATGCGGGCTCTTTACGACACGGCGGTCGCCGAGTTTGCTGGAACCAGAAAGATTACGTGGCGATTTATTCCCCCGTCAGCCCCGTTTATGGGAGGGGCCTGGGAACGGCTCGTGCGTACTGTAAAGACGGCGTTGAAAGCGACACTTAGAGAGCGAACTCCACGGGAGGAGGTTCTAGCCACTCTGCTGGCAGAAGCGGAGGCCATCGTGAATACTCGACCTCTAACGCACATCTCCCCGGACGCCGAGGACGCAGAGGCTTTGACGCCGAATCACTTCCTGATTGGAGAGTCAACAGGTCGACCCTTTCCCCCGGTTGAGCTAACGGACGCGGACTTGGCAGGCAGGAGCAGCTGGCGCAAGGCCTTACGCCTAGCCGATCATTTTTGGCGACGCTGGGTTGTAGAGTACCTCCCGACTTTGGCCCCACGTCGCGTTCCGGGAACCGATGTCTCGATTAGGGTCGGGGACCCGGTCCTCATCGCGGATGGAGACCTTCCGAGGGGGACCTGGCCACGTGGTGTTGTCGAGACACTGTTCCCTGGCCGCGATGGTGTGGTCAGAGTGGTCGACGTACGAACAGCGGGAGGCACTCTGCGTCGCCCTCTCAGAAAACTTGTTCTTCTCTAACTCAAGGCGCCAGGATGTCCACGAATGGACATATTTTTTGATACAAACCTCTTATTGTTTTTTATCTATATTTACTTTTTTATACATTCAATTGTTTTTTGATATCGATTTTGTATGTCAGACGAAGAAGACGAATTACAATTCAATAAAACGAAAAAGTGATTTTTATTAGTACTGTTATTATCCAATCACAAATAGTTAATTTTATTCACTGATATTTATAAAAAGTTAACAAGATTGTTTACAATACTTGTCATTGCACGATTTTTATCATTGAGTAAATGTTATTCTACTACTATTATAAAGGCGAAAGTTTGTATGGATGTATGGATGTTTGTTACTCTTTCACGTAAAAACTACTGAATGGATTTGAATGAAACTTTACCACAATATAGCTTATACATCAGAATAACATATAGGCTACAATTTTTGAGGTTTCTAATGTGAGGTCGTAAAAAAACACATTTTTTGCGCTACTAGACGGGACGAACCTGAAGCCCACGCGAACGAAGTCGCGGGCAAAAGCTAGTTCATCCATAAACTTTTGTCCCCAGTGTTAAACAAGACTGTTTATGCACACAGATCTGAAATAGATTTTATCAGTGGATACCTACGAATTCAAACTACAAACAAAGAACCATAAGTGGATTCCGAACGACCTCTCAGTCTATATCAATCATCAAAACTAAGAAGTGGGTCATCCTAGCCCTCTGTGGTATGAAGGGTGGCTAAAGGTGATTCGTTGTTTTCACTCGCGCGGCAACTCGGCCGAACATGATTTACGAGCGGACCGGTATCGTGATGGAATCCTACTGTGTAGGTGACCGTATTTTGGTCAGGCCATCACTCTCGGTCTTTCATAATGATGTCGTGTGAAAGGTGTTCCTCCATTGTCATCTTGCTTGCTAACCTCTATAGAGTGGAGTCGACTCTTAGCTGGCTTCTAGGCTTCGCACGGCGTTGTGTGCGGGCGTTAAAGCAACTCGTTTACTTTAACACGTTTCGGGACAGTGCCCGCCTACAGGCGTGAAAACAATAAAACATCTATTGTGTCTGGAGTAGTGTCCCGGAACGTGTTAATATTATTTACATTAAGAATATCGCTATTTTAACTCATGTTAGTTCTTCTGATAGCTTAAGGTTTATTTAAGGGTAGCGGCTGTGAAACAGATTAAAGGTTTTTAATTTTTTTTAAAAGAAAATCTGGTGCCATGCCATCTATACGTATACAAAAATTGTCGTTGAAAGTAAGAACCCTAAGAACGAAGGGTCAAAAGGACTTGTTTGAACGAGTTTGCAAAGTAATATGCTTACGTAGTCTGCTCGGTAGTAAGGTTTACTCAATGAATGTGTTGACTCACACTTTCCACATTCGTTTATCCTTCTTGCATATTATTAGGTATGAAATTCATTATTGGTGTGTGACTGTGTGCTTGAACATCCTGAGAAGTCTATCCTGATATTTAGATAATCGAATGAGTTGTGCTTACATTATTCCTAATTAGCTTAACGGTTATGCTGTTTCAGAAGCGTTTTGTTTATTAAATTGAAACAAGTATGCTTGTTTCATCTCGAAAAAAGGTAAGATTATATAATTAATCAATCAACTTAAAAGTTACCCCTCTTAACTTTCCGTATTAGTTTAAGAACTAAAAGGCGCAGTCTCGGAATAATAAATTACTGATCAAAACTTGCCATCTTGTCTAGCTTCCAACGAGTTGTCTTTGGGATCACAAATTTATCAATGTATCACTAGTTCTTTTGTGTTTTTATATTTATTTCATTCAGTACACTTGTAGCTCACAGTAAGAAAAACACAATCGCATACAAGCTTCAACATCAATATTCTAATCATCGAACTGAACACAATCGTTTCTGGTATCTTATCACATGTACATAGTTTCAAATTACACAGTCTCTGAGGACCCTACATCGATTCTACCCCTATTGCCCTGGTTTTTAAGTAAACTTTATTTAGAGACATGAATTTTCATCCCACCTAATTACAGTGACCGCTCTAGTTCAGCACTTTTCAATTCTAGCCTCGGGCGAGTTATGGCAACTTCGCCTTTGCGTTGGCTTAGAGACCATACTCTATAACAATAAGTTTTAATTTCAATTCTTGCCATCCTACTCAGTCAAGCCCACTTTTCATATGAGCGAGTAAGACAGATGAAGAGTTTGGATGAAATACTAATTTTCGTACAGAATAGGGCTTCAGGTGCGGTTACAAATTTTAGTCACCTGAGGTTTCGTTAGGAACTGAGTTGGTTTGACGGTACTCTAACGGCTAACTCCTAATTTAGTTTATTTAGACCTTTATAGTTGTTCAGCTCGCACTTTGCGCATAGATGGAAGTAATTGAAATTCCAGGATCACTTTAATTCAGTATTTATTCCGAAGTGAGGCCCTAATTTCCAAGTGGATAGTTCGTTTTGAAGTTTCATTGGTTGTACTCAATACACTTTTAGAATTTAACATTAGCTTGGGAGCTAATTTAAGTGAGTGCATTTTAGTTATTCCAGTTGAAATATTTAAAAATATCCCCTTTGTTTTCTACAAAAACCTCTTGTTCTCGTATGTTAGCTTAAATCAACTCAGTAAACAGTCCTTATAAATAACACCCGATACTTGCAAATGAAAGAACTCATTCACCAAATGTATTCCAATTTCAAACTTTACATTGTAAGAACAGTTTAAGATAGAAGTTGAATTCTTGAATATTTAACAAAGCAACGTTTTTCTTGTGAACCCCTGATTGACCTCGTTGCGATTCTTATTCCTTACAAATGTACGACGCGGAGTGTAAATGTTGTTGCGCTACGAAATTGCAGTTCGCTCTCATAACACCAGGATCACAATTTGGAACGCCACAGACTTGCGACATTTAAAATAATCGTGATATTATTTATTAATAATATATAGGATATGGAAGATTGCCAAAGTATCTTGAAGGAAATTCTGAAATGAATTTATAAAAAATATAAAATTTATGCTTAATAACGCAATTTTGGAAGGCTTTATTAATTAACTGTGTAACATCACAGTTTAAGTCTGATCTAAAAAATGAAATATTTCATATTTACTACCTTTATTACGTAACCTTCTTCAGAATTACTTATAAATTTTTCATGAATTTTTTGTGGTTGTTGTTTTCGATTTATCGCAAAACGCGTTGTTGCGCAACCCCTGCTGCTTCTCAGTTAGGTCTCTCCATTTTACCCATTTCAAGGCTTTCACGGAACTCAATCCATTTGCTAACGGTTTAGACCGTTTTCAAAGGAAAGCATTATGGCCTTAGCTTCGCTTTTCAATCTTAGTGTTTTTTAATAAAAAAAAATATATAATTATCTTTATACACGAATAGTTGCGATATTTTGTCACTACTTTGCATAGGGAAATGTTTTGACGGATGTTTCAAAAAACTTTTTTGAAATCTTCAAAATCAGAGTAAACAGGCTTTATCGGTGAGCTCGCTGCTCCACCGCCTTCTCTGTTCTAGACTAGAGCGACCCCATTTCATAAAAAAAATATTTTTTACGGTGTCAGAAAGTTAGATCCTCAAGCATTATTTCTAGTTAAAAACTTATTTACAATCATCAAGTGTGTTAGTAAAAACAAAACTATTTTTTTTATGTTATTTTATTTTATATTCAACATTTTTTTTTTAATCTATCGCCTAGCAGATGTATGGGTTGGTCCTCATGAGAACCATTTATAAAAAATATCTTCAAATACATCAATGCTCTAATCCCGTCCCGTGATATGAATCTATCCACAAACGTATTTAGGATGTTATTGGAACTGTTTCACTCTACTGCTCAAGAAGCTTGTTTTTTGCGAATAATAAATACATAGATAGCACTGTCTTTATGTTGACGCCATCTTGAAAGGGCGACATTTTAGCAGCTTATTCTTGAAAGAAGTCTGACACCAGACTACTTACATAGAACAAAGGAATAAGCAAGCAAGTTGTCGGTAACTAGCGCGAGCACTTTGTTTCATTCCGTTGCACAAAGCGCGCGCATTCTTCGCTGTAACACTTCTATATAACTTATTTCTGAAGTTTACGCGAATATTACACATTTAATAAAAACACAATTTACGGATAATTTCGCGATAATTTATTTGATTTTTCATCCCGACGTTTCGAACACTTTACAGCGTTCGTGGTCACGGGGTAGACTTTTATATAACTCGTACTGGACTTCACAACTCTTGCAAAATATAAACTAGTATTTTTTTATTCTTACAGTATAAGTAAGTTCTACTTATTATTAGAGATAAACTCCATGTGTTGATAATAATTCTATTTCCTTAACATAACAATTATTTATACAATAATCAATGCTGTAAATATGCGCGGGATAATACAATACAATCAATATCGATCTAATGTCAAAACTATCTATCTGACAGGTCTAGTGCTGACCATGCGTGCTAGTGTTGTCTACCATAGTAATGCTATAATCGATTATCCGTCTAACAGTTCGGCCATCCTGCAAAACCCTTCGTCCTCGAAGGATACTCCTGGTGCAATGTCTTTACGCCCAGTCAATCGGCAGCACACTCCATTCGGCAGTTGGAGTCGTTTGGCAACCAGCCCTTTCCGCAGTGAGCCCCTCTCGGCGACGGAGCCCCGTGCGGCGACAGATCTATAAAATAACATTTGAGAATGAGCCTCGTGCGGCGAGCGAGCCCCGAGCAGCGAGTGAGCCCCGAGCGGCGAGTGAGCCCCGAGCGGCAAGTGAGCCCCGAGCGGCGACAGAGCTCGAGCAGCGAGTGAGCCCCGAGCGGCCTGTGAGCCCCGAGCGGCGACAGAGCTCTAACAGCGAGTGAGCCCCGAGCGGCCTGTGAGCCCCGAGCGGCGACAGAGCTCTAGCAGCGAGTGAGCCCCGAGCGGCCTGTGAGCCCCGAGCGGCGAGTGAGCCCCGAGCGGCGACAGAGCTCTAGCAGCGAGTGAGCCCCGAGCGGCCTGTGAGCCCCGAGCGGCGACAGAGCTCTAGCAGCGAGTGAGCCCCGAGCGGCCTGTGAGCCCCGAGCGGCGACAGAGCTCTAGCAGCGAGTGAGCCCCGAGCGGCCTGTGAGCCCCGAGCGGCGACAGAGCTCTAGCAGCGAGTGAGCCCCGAGCGGCCTGTGAGCCCCGAGCGGCGACAGAGCTCTAGCAGCGAGTGAGCCCCGAGCGGCCTGTGAGCCCCGAGCGGCGACAGAGCTCTAGCAGCGAGTGAGCCCCGAGCGGCCTGTGAGCCCCGAGCGGCGACAGAGCTCGAGCAACAAGTGAGCCCCGAGCGGCCTGAGAGCCCCGAGCGGCAACAGAATAACCAATTCAGATTCAATTAGGATCAGATATACAAGAATACTAACCATTGATAAATGACCTTCATCATCATACTCTAACCATTGATAGATTACCATCATCATCATACTGATAAATTACAATCATCATCATACTGATA
Source organism: Pyrausta aurata (assembly GCA_963584085.1). Lineage (NCBI taxonomy): Eukaryota > Metazoa > Arthropoda > Insecta > Lepidoptera > Crambidae > Pyrausta > Pyrausta aurata. Next base: position 14,113 of record CAUZXH010000451.1, on the reverse strand, counting down.
AATTACCATCATCATCATACTCTAACCATTGATAAATTACCATCACTGGGATGAATTTTGCTATGTTGAAATACTCAAATCATATTCTGCATTAATTACTCACCGGAATACAGCTCATTACCTCCATTACTTGTTAGAATTATTTTTACCAATACTTCACACCTTGTATACAATGCTGCTGTGACAAACAACCCTTATTTCTCCTCTGGCTTGATTTCACCGTCCCTTTTAAAAGCATGACTCAGTACTCAATAACTTTTCCATCAATAATTCACTCCAGATTTTTCAAATGTGCTTTTGTGCCTCCCTTCCTCAGTTCACAATATTTTCATGCATGGCTAAAACTTATAAAGTTGGGTTAGAACACAATTATTAACAATTTGTTTTAACTAAACAACCATGAAACATTGGAAACGGTTCTGTATAGAATTTGTATTCCTTGTTGAACATAAACTTTACATTCACACTTATTAAATGCAATTATTACATAATTGAAAAACTATCAACCATAACTTTAAATTGGTGGTGATTTAATTTATTGTACATTATATCACAAATTCTCACTCAACCAACTACTTCTACTCAGTGATTGAATTACATTAATGTTACCATCCTTTTTTTTTTTTACTCTGAAACCTTTAGGTATAGCCAAACTAAATATTTAGTTATCTTGAAATATATCATGTTTGGATAACAGCAAAATTCTTTTCAAATTTTCATTATCCTAATTGGCCATGGTCTGATGAAACCAATCATAGTATGACTTGCCACTGCGTTACCTCTTAAGTACTGTATAATATAAACATTATCAAGAAATGATAGCTGCAGCCAAGATCCATTCAAGAAAGATTCAGTCAGTCGCTAACATATTTTTAGAGATGAGATGTTAAAATTGCTATTACTTCGCATTAATTTAATAAGATCCATATTGTTATTTCACTGGCATCATTATGATGTTAATATTAACCCAATAAATTATGCTTTAGTGATTTTCTTATGTCAACTTGCATAAACAATGTAAATGTATGATGCTTTTGGTATAATACTCTAAGTATAATTCAATGGCAATTTTCAAACAACGGCTAAGGATGACATGTTCTCACCACCTCTTAAGAACATTATTCAAGCTAGTTAATACAAGAGCTCAGTTTTAATAATAATCTTACACTTAATTCACTGAGTATCACACCTCAACCATGTTAGTCATTAATGTTAGAAATAATGAACATGTTACAAATTAGGAATCACTCAAATAATAAAACTCAGTATACTTAACTTGGTATCAGGTAGAATTCGCATATTGCTTCCTAGCACTTCAGCACAATACTAACATTGTATTCATTCAACTTAATTTTGATTGTTTACCATGTTTATATGCCGGTCTATAATATGTGCTTGCACTTTGCAGGCCATAGGAAGTGTATATCCATGACTTCCCAAGTAGCACACAGGATATATTTCTTTTGTCTTTACATTGCAATAAGACTCAATAAAGATGCATTAGAGTTCTAGGTGATCTTGAAGACTACACAAGATGTCTGAGTGAATTTGATGACAATACTCGAAAAAAATCCTCCTGTCTTCACATTATTCACATAAAGTCCTTGTGTTTGGACTCTGGAGTAGGTAACTTCCTTTGATTTCCTGATTTTCAATTCAGATTTGCGACTCGTACCGTACGTAACCAACATTTCCTTTTGCTTGCCAGTAGCCGGTAGGTATTCTAACGTTTCTCATATTGTGAAAATCCACGAGTGGGCTTGTTGTTCAGATCTCGCTTCTGAGATATTAGAAATAAACTCCATGTGTTGATAATAATTCTATTTCCTTAACATAACAATTATTTATACAATAATCAATGCTGTAAATATGCGCGGGATAATACAATACAATCAATATCGATCTAATGTCAAAACTATCTATCTATCTGACAGGTCTAGTGCTGACCATGCGTGCTAGTGTTGTCTACCATAGTAATGCTATAATCGATTATCCGTCTAACATTATAAAAGAGATACATAAAACACAGATTCAATCAAAATCTCTACATACAATTATCTTCTCATTCGATATTAAAACTTTTTTTTTTTTTAATAATTGTTTGACTACGGGAATGTCGAGCTCGCGGAGCTAGCGGTTTACTTCCGCGAACACAACAGTGTGTTCATTTTGGGGCTTTTATTGATTATGTATTATTGAACAGTTTAAGATTAAGGACTACGTAGGTTAAGAAGTTGTTGAATGATTTAATAGAAGATTCTTTGGATATAATTTCAGAGAGATTAAGTCTAGTGCTTTTTGATAATTGATTTGAAAAGTTGGTAACTAGCGTCGGGGGAGCTTGTGCACACACAATAATTTAATGGTCTAGCTCAATTACACGCCAGTTTGAAAGTTCTACTAAAGAGAGTGGCACAATGTCCCTGCGGTCTTTATATTTTAATTCATTATTTATTTGTAAGACTCACCCCTAGTTGTTGTCTCCCTTGAAAACGAATTACTGAACGATAGAATCTGTTTAGACGACGAATCGACGACGATGTTTAGATGACGAATCTGCTTAGATGACAAGTTTGGTGTAGTTATTGGTTAGCGCTCTTGACTCTCCGCCGGCCGTCGCGGATTCAAATCCCGCAAGGGGCAAATGTGTGTGAGATGAGCACAAACATTTTTACTTAAGTCATGGATTTTATATGTATTTAAGTATTTATGAGAGACACCCCCGTCATAATCGTTGTCTGGTACTTCGTAACACAAGAATGAAAATTTCTTACCACAAAACCAGACAATTGGTGTTTTGTCTGGCGCATACTTATTTATTTTATTTTTATAATTTTGTATTACCTAAATAGTTAGGTTCTTCTATATTCCATCACACTCTGTGTTTTTAAAATACATATACAAATAACATATCGCTGCTACGAGGTTATTTCGTAGCAAGTGACGACTACGAATGTCGTTGGATCCGGCGCGGGCCTAATGACGTCATCATGGTGCATCGTAACATTACTTTTCACTTCTCGAATATTAATCAGAATATTTTGGAAAATATACTCAGGAATTGATCATATTTTATTTAAAACTTTAACGACGATTAACGACGAAAGAAAAACATAATTTAAATTTCCCTTCATTATTTTCATGGGAGATGTTTCTCTTAATTCCAGACGAGCGAATACTCATTATATCCCCATTTCATTAAATTCTTCTACTCAGAGCATTCGTTCGTTGTTCTATTGCGTTCTATGGAATATTCAAAAAAAATAAACGTACATAAACCATAAACGTACATAAAGTATAACCCTCTTTCATTTCATTTTATTTGGTACATATTGTGCCCACATACTTAGAGTTACAGTCTAGTTCTATATCTAAGATGCTTTTTTTTTCTGTAAATCATGTGATTGTAACTTGTTCTGTGAGCCTGGAATAAATAAATAAACATACATGAATACATAACTTTGTCCATACATAAATTAACAGAGATTAAAGGAAAAAACAGAAAGAGAACAAGTCTGGACTTTCAAGCATCACGTGGTATTCTCACTGAGAAAAAGCTCAAGAATTGTCTTCTTGAATGAAAATTTTGACGATGAAGTCTCAATGGTATCAGGGACGGAGTTCTTATAGCACTGAGAGTGAAGGAGTTGGAGACATAAGCGGTGTTGTGAAGATGTGTGTATAGCTGCAGGGCATTGCTAGGACGGAGGGTATGGATGTAATTTTCATGGTTTTTAGGGTTCCGTAACCGAATGGCAAAAAACGGAACCCTTATAGTTTCGTCAAGTCTGACTGTCTGTCTGTCTGTCTGTCCGTCCGCATGTCACAGCCACTTTATTCTGAAACTATTAGCATCACACCGCTGAAACTTGGTAGATAGGTGTATCCTCTTTACCGCTTTCCGATTCAGGTACAAAAAAATTGAAAAAATGATATTATAGGGGGGGCTCCCATACATGAAACTGAAACCAAAAAAATTATTCTTACTCAAACCTATACGACGATATACGCTTCTAAAGTGGTAAAATGGGCGTCCTCCCCATCTAACTTTTGAACTAAGGAAGTGAAAATTTTGAAAAAAAAAATGTAATGTAGATCTTAACATAAACTTTCAACGAAAATTGGTTTGAGCGAAATCGAACTAGCAGTTTTTGAGATATAGTACATTTTTATTAACCGCAAATATAACTTTGTTTTTCATACAAACACTATGAAAAACAAAGTTATATTTGCGGTCAACAAAATATTGTGGTATTTTGGCTAAGTGGAAGTAAGAATCCCTAATTCAGTTAAACTTGGCACGGAACCCTCAGTGCGCGAGTCCGACTCACACTTGGCCGGTTTTTTTTTTCATCAGTCTGTGTATTTCATATGTTTACTCTGCTGCTAACAAGTTTTAGTTGTAGCATATTCAAAGGCCTCATTGGCGACTTGATAACATCTGACAGACAGCGAGGCGCACTGAGCCCGCGTTGTAGAGTATGGCTCTAACTTACCTCATAGTAGAGTTAAGGCGTTTGCCCAGCTGTGGGACGTTGCAGCCTAACTTTACTTACTTAAGTTTTTGTCACTTACTTAAATAGTTAACTTTTCTACACAAAACATCCCTGTTATGCCTACCAGCTACAAGAAACATTTATCAAAAAACTGATTGTCATCCGACGCGGGTGGTAAGGTAACTAAAACTAATCACTAATCCGATCACTAATACTCACACTCTCGCAAACAGTCCCGAGGCGAGGGAAGTTAGTTAGTTGTGTCAACTGAACCCTTTCCTAATGCGCGCTAATCTTTTTGCCCTCACCTGGACTGCCCACGAATGTTCCGGCAGACTTTAAGGCCTCGTTCGATTAGTCTTAAAACAGGTACTTTTGGGCGAAAAGTCAGCAATATTTTTAATTTTTTAATGAACGGTGGTATAAGTTCAATGGATGGGACGCAGCTTTATATGTGTGTGATATAATGGTAGATGTTGTCTTTGATAAGCAAAAACAGTATATCCTATAAAATAATGTGGTTGTAACTTTTTTTTTGTATGCCTCCAATGAACTTTTATTAAATCGTCCAATTATGCGTTACAACGGTATCAATATCCAATTATTACAGACACGTCGTAGGCATTATTAATTTTTATAGAAAGATGCACGAAAAATTTTTTTTTTTATTCGTACTGTTATGTTGTGTTGGCGTAAAGAAATACCGTCATTTCAGATTCCTGACAAACACTTTAACTAGTTGTAGTTAATGTTAAAAGTCCAAAGCCAGGTTTAGAAAATAATCTAGCATTACAGGCCGTAAAAAACATTACACCTCTGATAAATAATAATGCAACCCTCTCGTTATCAAAACAACCTCAGCATTGAATTATTCTGTCACTTAACGATGGGGTTTGACGTCACAAGGATAATGGCTGACATTTGCATCGTTCGGGGATCTTTGACCCGGAATGAGACGATTTGCTGCGATCTCTCGGGTCCCCTGGGTCGGAAGATAAGTTTGTCCTTGATACATTTGACCTGCTTTTGTTTAATGTTGTCCGGTATCTTTCTGCAATAGTAGGTATCTGAAGAACTACCTATGTCACCGTAAACAACTAACCAAGCGAAGTTTTAGCAAAGTTTTTCATGTAAATTTGACTTCAAATCGAGTCTCTAATAATCAACTCATCTTATACTACAACTGTCATTGTTAGTACTTATGCTATGAACTACGAGCTAAAGTGTCAGGACTCTTTTTAACAATTTTATTTAAGAGATGTTTTTAATTCTATCTTCTGTTTATCGCTTACGTCCAATATTTATCCCGCATAAACGAAGCCTACTAATGTAGTCATAGTAATGTATTGTTGTGGAACCACTTCAAACAAAATAAACATGCAACTAAAATCTCCCACAATAACAGCTGACATTCGCATCGGCGTGAGGATCTTTGACACGGAATCAGACGGTGAGGTGCGACCTTAAGGCTGCGTTTCCACCAGAGATGTGCGATGGAAATGTGTCGTAAGAGGATGTCTAGCTGTGCTGTGAAAATGTGTGGGTGTTTCCACCAAAGCTGTGCGATGAAAATGTGTCTACGAGGATGTGTAGCGGAGCTGTGAAAATACGCATTAATGTGTGGTGCGAGGATGCGTTGCGAAGCTGTGAAATGTGTCAACAGGGGTGCGGTGTATGCGCAAACCTATTCAATACACATTCCTCGCACACATTCCTCGCACACATTCCTCGCACACATTCCTCGCACACATCCCTCGCACACATCCCTCGTACACATCCCTCGTACACATTCTTCGCTTGTTTTGTATGCGCAAAAACCTAGCTCCGCTGAGCCGTTTCCACCAGAGATGTGCTGACCGAGGCGAGGTAAATGAAGCGATTCTATTGGTTCTTTACAAACACATTCCTCGCTACGCATCCTCGCACATCTCTGGTGGAAACGCAGCCTTAGCCTTCGGGTCTCCGGGCGCGAGATAACTTCGTCCTTGATACGGTTGACTGCCTTCAGTTATAGCTGTTTCCTTAGATTACTTACTCGTAGTTGGGTAGAACGCTGACTAAAAGACTGATACTGATTTGCTTCGACACTAAAGAACTTAACGCAAAAGGAGGATTTATGCTACAATCGTGAAGAAAATAATAAAGTTTAATAACAATGATGAATATAGTAGTAATATACTCAGTGGTATTTTTAGGGTTCCGTAGCCGAATGGCAAAAAACGGAACCCTTATAGTTTCGTCAAGTCTGTCTGTCTGTCTGTCTGTCTGTCTGTCTGTCCGTCCGTATGTCACAGCCACTTTATTCTGAAACTATTAGCATCACACACCTGAAACTTGATAGATAGGTGTATCTTGTTCACCGCTTTCCGATTCAGATACAAAAAATAAGAAAAAAATATATTTAAGGGGGGGCTCCCATACATGAAACTAAAACCTAAAAAATTTTTTTTACTCAAACCTATGCATGTGTGGTGTCTATGGATAGGTCTTTGAAAATGATGTTAAGGTTTCTAAAACCATTATTTCTAAAAGTCTAAGGTTTGAGATATAGACGCTTCCAAAGTGGTAAAGTGGGCGTCCCCCCCCCCATCTAACTTTTGAACTAAGAAAGTGAAAATTTTGAAAAAAAAATATGATGTAGATCTTAACAAAAACTTGCAACGAAAATTGGTTTGGAGGAGATCGAACCAGTAGTTTTTGAGATATTGCACATTTTTATCAACCGCAAATATAACTTTGTTTTTCATACAAACACTATGAAAAACAAAGTTATTTTTGCTGTCGAAATATATTGTGATGTTTTCGTTTAGTGACAGTAAGTGGACCCTGAATTCAGTTAAGGGTGGCACGGAACCCTCAGTGCGCGGGTCCGACACGCACTTAACCGGTTTTTCTTGATCAATTATTGACTTTGTTTGAGATGCAGATAATAAAAAAAAATATCTTTCATTGCATTAAGTCCACCTTTATACATCATGTTTTTTTCAATAAATTAATAAAATACCAAAAAAATACTGTGTAAAACACATAAATGTATATTTATAGGATAACTATATTATTAGCACGCGTATCTGACTCAGTAGAATAAACAAAATCTCTTTATTTAAGTTAACTGATGTTAATCAACATTCTTTTGTCATTATTTTATTAACTCGGCCGCCGGCAGCCTAATTATCCGTAATGGTTTGATAGAAATCTACTCTCTTATTAGCATATAAGACCAATTACTACGACTTCTATTATTGGTCCACAATAGTTTGAAAACTACAGTAAGTACCTTAAACTCACAAAAAGTACAATAAATCTTGTAGCACCATCTACAAAAAATCAACAAACACAGTTGATGGCCAAAATACCTCTTGTAACTGAAAGTTCAATCGAAAGCCGAAGCTCCATTCTACGAGGTGCAAGTATTTTTGGAGTTACTTGTGACTAGTTCGTTTCACCCACACCCTTAAGTTCGGTGGTCAGAACCTAGATGGCGCTACGTGTGCTCAAACGTAAAGGGCTTTTTGTTCCAACTAGGGCTTAGCCGAAAATATCATTTTATTCTGAACTTTGTAACTTATCTACATTTCCAGTTAAGAAATGTTTTTAGGGTAGTAATGGTATATAGGTAATGGTAGGGTAAATGGTATCTTATAATATACACGGTGTTACTTTGCATCCTTGCCATATTCACAGAGGTAACTATATTACGGACACTGAACTCAAATCATTTAAGAAATTGTGACCTAAAATTTTGATTTTTAATTTTGATTATTTAATTTTATCGACAATCTGTTACGCACACCATTAACTATCGTAGCGCATACACATCACTGTTGGCTGTTCATCGGAACAAAAGAGCCGCGGCGATTGCGCTCCCTTTCTAACATCAAAAACCGGCCAAGTGCGAGTCGGACTCGCGCACTGAGGGTTCCGTGCCAACTTTAACTGAATTAGGAATTCTTACTTCGATTTAGCCAAAATACCACAATATTTTGTTGACCGCAAATATAACTTTGTTTTTCATAGTGTTTGTATGAAAGACAAAGTTATATTTGCGGTTAATAAAAATGTGCTATATCTCAAAAACGACTAGTTCGATTTTACTCAAACCAATTTTCGTTCAAAGTTTTTGTTAAAATCTACATCATATATTTTTTTCAAAATTTTCAATTTCTTAGTTCAAAAGTTAGATGGGGGGGACGCCCATTTTACCACTTTGAAAGCGTCTATATCTCAAATGTTAGACTTTTAGAAAAAATGGTTTTAGGAACCTCAATGTCATTTTGAAAGACCTATCCATAGACACCCCACATGTATAGGTTTGGCTAAAAACATTTTTTTAGGTTTTAGTTTCATGTATGGGAGCCCCCCCTTAAAAAATATTTTTTCTTACTTTTTGTATCTGAATCGGAAAGCGGTAAATAAGATACACATATCTATAGGTCGACCGCAAAACTGAGACGTTTCTGACGTCATTTTTGTCGCCTTTATTTACATTTCCCTCCCAATTAATGTACTCCTTATCATTGCTATAAATTAAACAATCTTTCTTTTACCTTGAAGAAGAACATTTAATTCATAATAAAAAATATGGAGTACATTATTTGGGAGAAAAATACAACAGAAGTGACGTCAGAGACGTCTCAGTTTCGCGGTTTACCTATACCAAGTTTCAGCTGTGTGATGCTAATAGTTTCGGAATAAAGTGTCTGTGACATACGGACGGACAGACAGACAGACAGACAGACTTGACGAAACTATAAGGGTTCCGTTTTTTGCCATTCGGCTACGGAACCCTAAAAACGCGCCGGTTAGGCCTCGCCCACTTGGTTTACTTCTATTGCGACTTTTGCACGTGCGAGAAAAAAATGGTATTCCTATGTGTACTGCAAAACCAAATTTTTCTAAAAATTATTGAGCTTTATTTATGGGAGTCTCTTGTTTATCTAAAGTTATAGGTACTGTTCCCTTCTTTTATCTCTTTGAATATGGCAAGGATGCAAAGTAACACCGTGTGTAAGAGGTATATTGATACAATCATGGTAAATGTTTCTTCACATGATATTTGAAATAATAAACAGTATTAAGTTGTTTTAATCTTATTTTTATTCATGAGTAAATAACTTAATTTCACTGAGGTCAAGAATCAAAATGACATTATTTAAATCGGACATCCGAAAACATTTGTGGTAGTAGGTATAAGACCACCATTTTCATAATAAAATTAATGAATCACTTTTTAATGTAAAGAATTAAAAAGGAGGAAATAACTCGTATTGTTTAGTAAAAAAAATACATTATATCGTCCCCGTCGTGGCAAAATTAAATAACCAACAAAACCAAAGTTCCGAGATATTTGAGTTTTTGTGATTTTTTTAAACAAAAATGGCGATAACATTCCAAGCCGAAGGAAATTTACCGTCAAGATTTTGATATGTTATGAAGCTGCTTCAACTTCATAATTTAAATAGTCTATCATTATGCTACTTTATATTATTTTAAATATAAAAATAAAAAAGTAATTATTTAGTTCTGCCACAAACGTATTTTATAACAAAATTGCAATTATCAAGTTTTTGTACGTCACTTTTGCAAGTTTTGGCACACAACCAATTAATACTTTTTTTTATATTACCTACATCATCCCACTGTTGGGCAAAGGTCTGCCCCAATTCTATCCATTTGTCTCTGTCAGCGGCCAACAACACCCAATTTCTCGCAAAGCTGAACAGATCGTCACTCCACCTCGTCTGGTGGTATCCATCGCGTGACGATTTGGGCCCATCTATTCGGGTGCATTCTACACACATGCCCTGCCTACTCCCATGTCTGCTGTCTTTTCGCCTACATCTGCTATTCCAGTTCTGGAGCGTATTATGGTATTCCGGATCTTATCGATCCTTTTAATATGGTGAAAGGAACGCCAGGGTACATTTCTTCCAGAAGCCACCTCAAAGGAAATGGACCTGGTTGAATCCGGATGGCACGACGAGAAATGAGATAGACTTCATCATGACTACCAAGAAATGATGTCTCCGTGATCAACTGAATAAAGACCGGTAGGTAGTGTTTACCGGATGGTTCGAGGCACATGGAATTTAATGTCAAATTGGAAAGGTCTCGCTTGATGAGGTCCACGCTCCGACCTACTCGTGCCCATATCCAAAATCCCGAGAACTTTCAACTCGAGTTGTCAAACCGCTTTGAGTGCCTAAAGAATTGCGTTTCAGTGGACGAAATAAACAACGAGTTTATGGAAACTATTCAAACGGTGGGGTCTAAGATTTTTAGTCCTGGCCGTAAAAATCGTCCTCTAAGACTCTTGATCCACACTCTCGACCTTATAGCAGAACGTCGATCTATAGCATTGAAGACCTCCTTTAATGTTGAAAACTACAGTAGGTGAAAAGACGAATATGGAAGTCCCTACGACACGACATTTCTTCCTTTAACACGAACAGTGTTAAAGAACCGATAGATAGAGTGAAAACAAGGCTCCCAAGCAAGAGACATGTCTATTGGGCAAAGCCTGTTGACGAAGCTTAAGACGGAGGGCGGCAGTGTAGCGTCGACAAAAGCAGATGTTTTGAGGGAGATTGAGAAGTTCTATGGGCAGTTGTACACCTCAATTGCTGAACCCGTTAATAGCTAAGGCCGGACACCCAAAAGCTATCCTGACCCGACACTACACCGAAGACATCCCGGACATCAGCCTCTACGAGATAAGGATGGCCCTGAAACAGCTTAAAAACAACAAGGCACCTGGTGAGGTCGGAATCACAGCAGAGCCTTCAAAAGGGGGGGAACACCGGTACTCAAAGTCCTTCAGAGACTCTTTAATTCCGTGCTGCTTGAGGGCTGCCTGAGTCATGGAACAGGAGTTTGGTGGTGTTATTTTTCAAAAAAGGAGACAAAAGGTATGACTGGTAGAGAACGCCATATGGCGTTAAGTACACCTTTTGTACAAACTCTGGTTGTGCAATACAGTATAAATAAATAAATAAACAAAACTTACCACCCCAGCCCTGAGCCATGTCAACAAGCTGATTCAAGAGTTATCACAAATCGTCTCGCACGTAGGTTTAATAAGTTCCAGCCTCTCTAACAAGCCGGATTAGGCCTGATGGTCGTTGGGGCAGAAGAGTTCTACATTGGAGACCCTTAGACGACCTTGTAAAGATTGCAGTCTTTGTGGGAAATCGTGGGGGAGGCCTAAGTTCAGCAGTGGACTAGTCCTTTAACTGATTATGATAAAAACATATAATACAATGTTTTAATGAAAAATTAAACAAGAGCACTTATTCAATTTTGCCACAACCAATTTTTGTAACAATGTTTCCGAGTCAGTTGTGGCAGAATTCAACAAAGTCACTTATTGATTTTGTTGGTAGGTATGTCAAAACCCTCAATTGTAGTTTTTGTCATTTATTCAGTTTTTCCACGAAACTTTTTTAACAAACCTTGTTGTAATATGTGGTCAATAGAGTTACTAAAATTATGATATCTTCGCGAATATCATACATATTGCAACGAAAAATAGACCAAAATGTAGCTTACACTTTATATTATTTAAAAATAACAAAAAGTGAATTTCGGCAAACGTGTCAGTTATTTAATTTTGACACGATGGGGACGATATGTTAGTAAAAGAGGCGTAAAAAATTATTATTATAAATGTGATGACAAAAATATTGCGTTTTGTATAAAAATTAAGCAGTGTTTTACAAAGAGAAAAGTATGAAAATGACAAGTTAGCAGTGTTAACATCAACAGACGCTAAAGTACTGATTTAATATAATTTAACATAATTACTATCAATACAAACACTATATCTTGGTACTAAGGCAGTGTTCAACAATTAACATTTTCTTAACAACGTGGACCATACACTTCTACCCTTTACTAAATGATCGAGACTTTCGTGGCTAAATCAAAAACAAAAGCAAAGGAGAAACCCGATTCTGGGCCTGAAGTTACTGGGTTACAGGCATGAAACATATACCAAAAGAATGAATATTTTTGCTAGACCCCCCTGTTTAAATCTTACCCAAAATGGAAATGGCCAACGGCAAAAATAAACCAATATTATATTGTATCATTAGTAGGATACGTATCGCACTATTTATGGTCTGTCCTGTCACCTTTGGCTGTATGGATATGTTTAGAGGTTTGATATAAAAAATGATCTATCAACTGTCAATGTCTAAATAGTCATAGGGTAATGTTTGCAACTTATTGATATTTTGACTGTTCCAAGTTAATGATCACCTTGTCTGCTACAAAATATCTGACGGTGACTGTACATAACCTTAAATATTTTCAATAAATTATTTTACCGATTTGGCCACTGAAAATTTTAGTGAAAATGGGCCTCGTGAGAAAACTATAGTAGACTTAAATATAGGCCAAGTTACAGCTCTGTAACGCCAGGCCCAAGTTTCTATGGGAACCGGATTTCTCCTTTCTGACTGAAAACAGCTTTTCGTAATTGAATGAACGAATGAATGAGAGAACTTTATTGGAAATAACGTAAAAGTTAAAATAAATTGTATCACGTTAGAAAAATTACAAATTGATTAAAGTACATTGTGATTGTGTCGAAAAGGTCCCTCATCATAATTCGTGACAGTGCGAGGCATATCGATTATTGTGAGAGAACCCTTTCGAAACAAACAATAAATTATTGAAATAAACAAAAAAATATAATAGCAATAATGGTGTTAGTAATATGGTCAACGTGTCAATATTAAGGGCCGTGTGTAGGTTACTCACTAGAAGGCAACTTTTTTCAGATTAAACTGTGACACAGACAAGCCAACACGAAAGCCACAAGTTTTAAACAAAACTTAAACTTAGTCACAATCATCACCAATTCTTTATGTAGAGACACCCGAGACCATAGTTACATGCTAAAATTTAAAAAATCTAAAGAATTTAAAAGATAAGCTTACCTACTTAAATAGTGAAAAATCAAAATAATTTTTATACTTCCCCGGAAATATAACAGCAAATTATACTCGTACCCTGACCACAAAATATAATAAAATTATTGCATTTATTTTAGGTCTCAGGTCATCCTACAAACTCACAGCTCATAAAGTATGTAATTTTCAAAAACAACAAATTTTAAACCGTAATTCCGTATGTCCAATAGCTGTACATTACAAGACTAGAATACCTAAACCAATAAAAGCACAAATAACTTTAAAATCAACTCTTGCGCACACATCACTAATCTAATGATTATGACACGGAACACTATAATTACAATCCATATACACATTTTTATATCGTACAATATATTTTTACAAGCCCTAAGACGATATTTATCACATTATTTAGTTACATATTATAATAAAAATAAATGGAACTATAGCAACAGTAACTAGACAACGTACAATAATTTAGTGACTCCATAATGATGACTATTTTTCATTATTTCCATATAAAATTCTACGATAAGTAGTCAATGTTATAATATTTTAATCTTGATAATATTGCTTCATGGCTTTTCAATACACATTTTATGCATTTCCAATGTATGTTTGTCTACAATATCATATTTGTTTTTTTTTAATGTCTGTTACAATTGGTAGATCAATTACATGCTTTTCAATATTTAGTTT
>CAUZXH010000450.1:0-16316 GCA_963584085.1 Pyrausta aurata | reverse complement strand
CTTAGTTTAATTTCATAATTAAATCCTGCTAGAAAGTTAGCATAGTGTACAAGTCGTATAGCTGTGGTAGCTGGTGTTGCCTTCTCTGGGTGTAAAATCCGGGCTAGTGGTTGATTGTCAACAATAAGTATTATCTTTCTTCCATAGCAGTATTGAAAGAATTTCTTCAGTCCCCAAACTAGTGCAGCAGCTTCTTTATCTAGCTGACTATATCCTACTTCAGCTTTTGTTAGGGATCTTGAAGCAAATGCTATAGGTCGTTCTGACTTATCTGGCATGATGTGTGACAACACAGCTCCATAACCAGTTGGTGATGCATCCGTGGCTAATGTAACAGGTAAATTTTCATGAAATGGTACAAGTACTTTTTCACCGCAGATCTCTTTTTTCAGTTCTTGAAAAGCTTGCTCACATTCTGTAGTCCACATAAATTTTGTATCTTTGTGTAACAATTTGTATAACGGATTTAGTTTAGACGCCAAGTTGGGAATAAATTGTTGATAGTAATTTATCATTCCCAAGAATGTACGTAAAGATGTAACATCAGTAGGACGTGGGCTATTTGTAATGTCCCTTATCTTTTCTTCTGTAGGGTGTAATCCTTTCTCATTTATTGTATGACCCAAGTATGTGATATAGTTTTGGAAAAACTGGCACTTCTTTCTGTTTATGTGTAATCCGCATTCTTTAAGTTTTTCAAATACCTTCCTTATTCTTTGAAGTAACTGTATGTATGTATTTCCTTGTAAGGCAATATCATCGAAGAAACAAGCTGTGCCTTCCATACCTTGTAATGTTTGGTCCATGTATCTTTGCCATATATTTGGTGCAATTTTCACTCCAAACATTAATCTTTTAACTTTGTATGTACCTTTGCATGTACTAATTGCTTGCATCTCTGCAGTTTCATCGCTTGTTTTTAAGTGTAAATATGCTTGGTTTATGTCCAATGTACAGAAGTATTTTCCACCGCTTAGCTTTGCAAAAATCTCTTCTACTCGTGGTATTGGATAATTGTCAGTTTCCAAGTTTTTGTTTAGTGTTGCTTTGTAGTCTGCGCATAAACGCATCTTTCCATTCTGCTTCATAACTGGAACGATTGGTGTACCCCACTGTGAGTAGGTGACTTTCTCTATAATACCTTCTTTTTCTAGCCTATCTAATTCTGCTTCAACTTGACCTTTGAGTGCGAATGGTACCGGTCGTGGTTTCAGAAATACTGGTACTGCACCATCTTTTAATTTAAAATTAGCTTGATAATCTTTTATTTCTCCAATTCCTTCACAAAATAATTCTTCATATTCTTCTATCAGCTTCTGTAATTTTTCTGCATATTCCTTTTCTGTAATATCTTTCTCTTCTTTTTGTAGTGCATTTATGTCAAACTGTAAGTTTAATTTTCTTATCCATTCTCTTCCAAGAACTGGATCTACTTGTCTGTCTAACACAAAGATTCTTCCTTCAATTTCTTTATTTTTGTATTTAATGTTTAAATTGCAAGTTCCCAGAGGGTGAAGTATTTCTCCAGTATAAGTTCTCAACTTTACTGATGTATTTTTCAGTTTCAGGTTGTTAAAGTTTTTCTTGTAAAATTCTGCTGAGCATGTTGTAACTGCTGCTCCTGTATCCAGCTCAAAGGTAAGTATTTTTCCATTTAATTGTAAAGTGATTGTATATTTATCATCTTGCAAGTTATTTTTGGTACCTATCTTGTTTATCTCATATATTTCCTCATCATCAATTGAGCTATCACTAACCATGTCTATTTTTTTCTGATCCCTGAAGCATACAGATTGTAAATGTCCTTTTGTTTTACAAATCTTGCAAAACAGTTTATCTTTTATTTTACATTGTGTCGCTGTATGGTTATCTTTCCCACATCGAAAACACTTGACTTCCCTTTCTTTTCCATTTTTAGTATTGTATGTGGTTGTAGTATTTTTATTTGTATTTGGTGTATTTGTACTCTGTTTGTATGTATTTTTATTCTTATTTCTTATAGATATTTTGTTTATATTTGATTGATAATCTATCTCTTTTGTTTCCGTCTTTGAGGTTTCAATAGCCATAGCAATTTTAATTAAATCATCTAATTTTGTAGTAGAAGATTCTTGTAATAACCTTTCTTTGATTTCAGAGTTTCGCAGCCCCCGTATGAATTGCACTCGCAGATGAGTTTCAAATGTAGTATGTTTGCAATTCTCGCAAATGAAATTGCATTTTCCACCTATTTCTTTTAATCCGGCCACATAATTAGCAATGCTTTCACATTCATGTTGTTGTCGTAGGCAGAATTTGTGTTGTTGGGCTACTTCACCGGGTTCTGGTGCAATATGATTCCTCAATAATTTAACAAGGTCGTCATAAGTTTTAGATTCCGGCGTATCTGGTGCCGTTATGTTCTTTAGCACTTGGTAGTATTTAGGGCCAATGCAGTTAAGAAATATTTGTACTTTAACTGATGCCATGGTAACTCCTTTTAAGGTTATGTAATTTTCCAATCTCTGTAAGTATGATGCAAATGACTCATTGTTCTCATCGTAGGGTTGTAATGTAATACCACTTACTGGTTTATTTTCATTATTTTGTAGCGCCTGTTGTAGTCGAGCTTGTTGTATTTGCATCTCCCTCATAGTTTCCAACATGGTGGTAAGGACAACTCCTAATTGTGCATTTTGCTCCATCGTAATTTATTTTCGTTAGTGAATGACGGGAGAAGTGATTCGTAAAGCGGGTCATCATCCCATCCTCGTCGCCAGTTGTTATGTATGAAAAGACTAGAAGTATTTGCACGCTATTTTATTGTTTATAATAAAAGAAGATACAGACATTGAATCAGAAAGTTGCGTACACAGATAAGTAAGAGTATCCATAGAGAAGGGACGGACGTAGTTGCGTTCCACTTCTTTGCGTAGGGCTTGACATTTACAAAGTTCGTTCATTACGACAATCGAGTCATAACTATGGTATTTTTATTGCAAAATGAAATAACGACTCTCAACTTGACTCTACGCGCAATATTAAAAGTATTTTTAGTTTTTTTTTTTTCACGGGTTAAAGGCAATTAGATTTAAGTATTTGATATGAATTTCAACTTGATAGCTCTACGCGTTCATGAGGAAAAAAGTAATAAGTTTATATTTATAAAAAAATATATATTTTGTAATGTAACCAAAAATTTAAGGTTTTCGGAATTTTTCCTTTATGTGTGCTATAAAACGTTGCTTCATGCCAAATTTCAAGATTCTAGGTCGACTGGAAGTACCCTTTAGGTTTTGATTCCCTTGCGAGTACTTGCGAGTTTCAAAATATGCAGCTTAAATTGCTGTTTCTTTTGATTGCGTTGACATAGAAGTTTGATTTTGTTACAGCTTAAAGGTATTATAGACTTGCGTATTTGGTATGAATTTCAATTTAATACCTCTACGCGTTTATGAGGAAATGGGTGGTAAGTTTAAAATTATTAAAAAAATATATATTATGTGATGTAACTAAAAATTTATAGTTTTCGTAATTTTTCCTTTATCTATGCTATAAGAAGTTGCTTCGTACCAAATTTCAAGATTCTGAGTTCACGGGAAGCACCCTGTAGGTTTTGATTCCCTTGCAAGTGTCGAAAATTTGCGGCATAAACGGCTGTATCTTTTGATTGCGTTGGCTTAGAAGTTTGATTTTTTCACAGCTTCAAGGGACAGTAGACCTGAGTAATTGATATAAATTTCAGCTTCATACCTCCACGCGTTCCTGAGAAAAAGGGTCTTGACCACAGAACATAAAAAACGAGTAGAAGTAGTAAGTAGGCGGGCCCCGTGTAGCGCCGCATAGGCCAAGCTTGGCGCATCTTATGTTTCCGCCCCCTTTTACGCGCTTCAGACGGTGACAGTTGCTCGAACATGTAAGACGTATTGCTGTACGGATAAAAAACTTGAAATATGCCGACCTGCACTGTGTTAGAGTGCAAAAACGCAAGCACTACAAAGAATTTATCCAAAGGAGGCGTGACATACCATCGGTTAGTAATATTATATCATTAATTAAATAGAAATTGTGAATTTTGCAGAAAATAACAATCCATAAAAAATTACAACCTAAAACCATTCCACTGTTCATAGAGATAAGGTCGAAACTATATTTTGACTGTTACTTATTCTCGAAATGCTACTCATTTAGGGGATGACCAAATCAAAATATCGATAAGTTAGCTATCGATACTTGTATTGTATGAAATAAAAAAGTAAAGCTTTTAAAAAGGTTGATAAATTGCTGTTTATTTTCAATTTTTTTTCGTATATAAATAATAACTTAATATTATTTTGTTAAGGTTCCCTAAAGATCGATTCATAAAAGATAAATTGGATTGCAGCAACCGGTAGGCAACATTTTCGGAGAGGTGTAAGAAAGGGAGATTTATGTCTCCGAACTGTTTACAGCGGCATTAGAAGACTCCTTTAAGCTCCAGGAATAGGAAGGATTCAACATCAATGGCGAATACTTCACACACCTCCGTTTTGACGATGAATAGTCGTTGTGGCAAATACGCTGGAAGATCTGTTGACTGGGGAGACACAGTTAGCAAGTGGGTCTAAAATGATATTTAATTATATTGGAAGTTGAAATGACAATGTTTTAATTTATTCCTTAATTATTATTAGTGAATAAATGTAAATCAAATGTCTCTTGTAAATAAATACAGATTTTTCTTAAACGTGCGTTTATCGTCTTCTCATAATAAACATTGCCTTTAACTCTTTATTTTGTTTTTTTTTGTCATTTATAGCTTAGAATAAAGAAGTCATTAACAGTTTGTATATTTTTACAAATTTGCTATGATGTAATAATTAAGAAGATAAGAGAAACATCGTTAAACATAACGCTGTCTCATGTTCCATAACAAAAATATCGACATGACTATCGTATCGTAACTATCCCACCTCTAGCTATCAATGATTTCCAAATAGCATCTGTCGTCAGGTAGCGGAACTATCTGATAGTGAATAAGAGGCATCTAGTGTCGGGTAGCGAAACTATCTGGCAGTGAAAGGTAACCAATCACAACAAGACATTCTTGGTGTGCGTGGTAATGTGATATAATCACAAATGTGTTAGTTTGGTCACACTGGTTTTCATACAAATAGGAGTTAATACTACTTCTATCGTTTTTTATGTTCTGTGGTCTTGACAGACGGACGGACAGACGGACAACAAAGTGATCCTATAAGGGTTCCGTTTTTTCCTTTTGAGGTACGGAACCCTAAAAAGATATAGGGATTTACAGGAAAGACCCAAATATGTAGATATTTTTTTTAGTTTATCAGATTTTTAATAACAATGTCAATAAAATAAGGTATTTTATCTTACAAAATGTAATACAGTACACCTAGAAATATACCACTGAATAGATAAATAATCATTATTTATCTACTCAGTGAAATATACAGATTTTTCCATTGCTAGATAAAATATCAGAAAAAGTATATATTTTAATATGTTTTTCTTAACTACATAACAACTAATGGGTTAACTATTTCAGATAACAGAAAAGTTTGCTACAATACAAATACTTAATACACTCATTATTTTTATGTAAGCCTACCATCACAAATACAACAGTATTTATTTATTTACAAATGATAATTGCCAAGTTATTAGATAAGGACAATCTTTGGTGTAAAATATCTGCCTTTATCAACTTGGAGATTATCCAATTGAGAATTACTGGACTAAATCATGATAATGTTCAGCCAGCCATCATTTATGATGTAGATAAAAGAGAGCAAAGTTAATGCCCAGCATTTTTGTATTACGTAGCTATTTAGTGTACACCCATGAAGCTATTTTATTGCTATCATTGATTTGAACTTTCATTGACTTCATTTTATCTCTTACTATATCACAGGCACCAAGGAGCTCTTTATCTTTGTTAGCTAAAGCATTTGATCTAACAGTATGCCTGAATTCCACCAACGTGTCAATGAGGGAATTTGACACATCTCCTTGAGAAGACTCCTTCAATGTAAGACCAAACTTCGTTAAAAGATTGGTCACATATTCAGCAATTAATATTACAGGCACTGGGTAGTACTCACTCTCATGAGTTTTCATGACTTTGTTTGTGCTAGATATCAGATTAAGCAAATTATTGATACATGATGCTGTGTCAAAATCAGACTTCAAAAACTCTAAGGTTGCATCTTCAGCTTTCTGCAAGTCGTCCAACAACTTATCTCTGTACTCTCCACTCTGTGCTGCATTATTGTTGACATAAACCAGCACATCTTTCAAGAAAAACTTGATCTTTTTAAGAGATTCCTCAGCAGTTTTAAAGACTTCCATGCTGTATTCCATGGGATACCTGTAGTTCGACATTAGGCATGCCATCCTGAATGTGTCTGCACTATAGGTTTCCAACAGGCTTGGAATGGATATAGTGTTTTTAAGTGATTTTGACATTTTGGTGTCCCCTTTTACATGCAAATGGCCTACATGGAGCCAGTAATTGGCCCACTGGAGAGTGTTGTGATAGGCACAGGACTGGGCCTCCTCATTCTCATGGTGGGGAAACTGAAGATCTATGCCTCCCGCATGGAAGTCAAGTTGTGAGCCGAATATTTTGCTGACCATTGCAGAACACTCTATGTGCCAGCCTGGCCTGCCCTCTCCCCATGAAGTAGTCCATGATGGCTCACCAGGCTTTCGACCTTTCCAGATTGCAAAATCCATCTTATTTCTCTTAAAGTCGTTTGAAGGTTCACCTGAATCCTGCATTTTCTGCAACTTACCATATGAAGGAAACTTGCTTGTGTCAAAGTATACTGAGCCATCTGGAGTGACATAAGCCATGTCAGAATCTATGATTTTCTTTACGAAAGCTTCAATGGAATTAATGTGTTCAGACACTCTGGTAACAATCAATGGTTTTTCAACATTGAGACTGGCCATATCAAGCCAGAACTCATGTTCATACTGCTTGGCTACAGTCCTGAAGTCCGTTTTAGTATCAATACCCTTCTTGATAATCTTATCGTCGATGTCGGTGACCCCCATGGCTGTGACGAGTTTTATGTTGAAGAAAGATTTGAGTATCCTCTGGATTATGTCTAACTTGACGTAACAGCTGGCGTGCCCTATGTGGGCAGAGTCGTAGACAGTGGGCCCGCATGAGTACCAGGTCGCGATGTGAGGGTCGTCCAGAATCACTGGAACTTTCTGGTCGGCAACACAGTTGTAGACGTAAATACCTGTAGGGTTCCCGTAAGGCATTAGCCATTTAGTCTCCTTGTATGGTTTCAAACTGCAAACGTGCGAAAGTTTTCTACTAAAAACAGGAAATATTTTCAACATTTTTGACAATGAATTTGTGGACACCATAACATCGCAAGAGGCTTTTGTTAGAAGTAAATAAATAAAATAAAACAAAGGACTCAAACAAACACTGGAAGCAAAGCAAATTGACACTGACTGACTGACAGACGTTATCAATCAGCTGACGTTATCAGTCAGAAGATCGTGTTCCAGTTCGTAAAAAAATCGCTACATAAGTAATTTGTTCTTAACAATAATTTTTGCTCGTCCAATGCTCATCACCGTTTTTGTTTCTGCGTATTAGTGGTATTTTTAGGAATAAATCTTTGAAATGGAACACAACCGATTGTCATCTGTCAAGCAAGCAAATGTCACTGTCAGTGATACGTCTCTTTGTGCTTGTCACAGTGCTTGTAATACTCTTTTATTGAAAACAAATCTACAAAATTTGGAAAATCCTTGTTATTTCTTGAATTTCATAGTAATTAATTATTATACGAAATGGTCACCTTTGCCCCAGATGAAGTAGGGCTAGCTGACAAGTCGCCCTGTGCCGGTATCCGAGCCGACCTGAAGATGTGTTTGCTAGCCAGTGATTGCTGTAAAAAGGTTATTTTATTGTCCTGATATTCTATTTTATCGAAAAAAGTTGTCGCACGTTATCAGAGCGCTTTTGTGGAGATCTAATTGAGTGAACTTAATTTTTACAGAATAAAATGACACCACGGGATTGCTTAAAAGATGGGACGGTTCCTGAGGAATGTTTACAGCTGCGACAAACCTTCTTCGAATGTAAACGATCCTTGGTGAGTGCCCTAATCTATAGTATATTTACCCATTCGTTAATTTATCTATTCTCAAACGAAGATCTAGGTAGGAGATAGCAAGAGATGGCGAAAAAGAAACATCTATGATTGCTATCATCTTATTTAGAACTCATGAGTGAGCTGTAAATAAAAGTTTTAAATGAAGCAATTATTGTAAGCTGAAATTCAATGCAGCTCATACTGAATTGTTGTTATTTATAGTGTGTGTTACAATAAATTGTTGAAGGTAGGTAGTAAGTGTTGTTAGCCAATGCCAAGCTCATATGTTTATTCTTTTTGTTTTGTATTTCGTTCTTTTACTTAATCAGTCAGGTCAGGTATCAAATGACAGCCGGGCGCCGCATAACAATGGAATTTTTATTGTGTCTCGTTTACACATACTTGACGAGTAAAATGTGTTATTGAAGAACTACAATTTCCCTTCCATAATTTCAACGTAAAGAAGAAGTTTTATAACTACTTGTTATTTAAGTTTGTAAGATTGAGAAGTGAGATTTTTATATTAAAGTCCGTTCTTATTCTCTAGTCAAATATTTTAAACAATCTTGACATTCCTTTTTACTGAAAATATTCCTTTTAAAACAAGATACACACAAAACTTACAACATACATAGCTAATACCTCGTTCAACACTGAGATCTTTTTAAATTAAATAGTAAATTAATTTTATTTGCTGATATTATTTTTAAAGTTACAAAAAGATTGTTTAAAATGTGGGATAAGCAAAGATGAATGGAGTTTAGTTTTCTATTTAGATTAGACAGCTTTACTACCAAGTAACTTTTTACAAATTGTATATTTTCAGCTTGATAACCGGAGAAGATTTAGGGGACATAAGGGATACTGATGTGACAGAGAATATATTATATTAGTAGAAAACTTAGATTTATGTTGTGATTTTATAAACTTGTAAATATAATTGAGTTGAATAAACAAATGTAAAATTGAATTTCTAATTTAATCTTTGCTTGGGCGTTACGAGTATGTCCCAACACCCTAACTTCACCCTTTATTTAATTTACTATTTTCTCTTGCTTTTTAGCACGTCTATTTTTTTCTCGTCAAAATAATTCCTTGTCTTTTATTGGAAATTGCTTAGATCCTGCGCCTTGAAGGATTTGTCACATTGGTTAACCGCAGACCTCAACCAATGTGACAAAGACGATTTTAAGGTAAGCACGCATTACTTGTTTGTAGTAGCAGTTTATGGAATCATTACTCTGTCCTTCTGTTATGTCATCTGTTGTGTCTCACTATCACTATGTCATCTGTTGTGCATCATCATATTGTGAAAACCGCGTGATAAGGTACAATCTAACGGTATTAAATCCGTTAAATTGTAATCTGACGATTTATTGTGAACTGTAACGAACTTCATACATTCTAACGAAGTTTGAATGATAGTGGGTTAGGGTAGGTGAAGTATAAACGATTACCGGGGTGAGCAAAGCGAATCCCCGTTTATCCTTCGTGTTAGGTCGACATGTGAGTACCAATAAAAGCGTAAATGCTATACCTGTCGAGCCTGTTTACAATGAATCGACATATTACGACATATTACCGGTTTTTAAACCGTAAGATTATAATCTTGCGTTTTTTACAATATTACATACAATATGACATATTATACATATTTAAGTTACCGCCTGAAGTCGGTTATTTACACGCGCCTCTTCATCCTTCAATCTTCATTTATATAGGCAGCAGAAAACATGCCTTTCGCAACGTATCCAGAGCTATATAGTTAGTTTATTCTTTGGTTAAATATTATGAAATGAATAAACACTTTTATTCATTTAAAAACTTCTAACATTGTACTTATGTACTCCTTTAATAAAAAGTCAAAATTAATAAAAATATTGATATTCGAGAACAGTTAGGATTTAACTAATGCAGTTCAACCTCAAAAACCATACGAATTTATAACTACAAATCATATTATTTAGTAATATCAGGTCATTAAAAGTTTCATCTATGGTTTTACAATATTTTTAACACTTACAGTGTCATATTTTATTCTTAAAAGATGAAATATGAAACCAAAAATTGCGCACGGGCGGGATTCGAACCAGCATCTTTCTGGCAATCCGGGCCAACTTTATTTATTCTGTAAAGAATAACTACTTGACCCGCTGTTGCATAAACAGACGGGTAGATGGCGCTAACGTCACGCAATGACGTATCAATGAGACCAAGAATTTCGCGCGGTCGGACCGACGGCACGGTAGCTCAATTGGAAGAGCAGTTGGCCCGGATTGCCAGAAAGATGCTGGTTCGAATCCCGCCCGTGCGCAATTTTTGGTTTCATATTTCATCTTTTAAGTTTCATCTATCTTTACCAGTAATATCGTACATCTGAGGGGTATGTTTGTCCGATTTTAAAAATATTTTCGTGTTAGATAACTTATTTATCGGAGTTTGCTTTATGCTATTAAAATATCGCTACAACATTCGGGAAAGGCTTAAAATTAAAACGGGCCGACGAAGTCGCGGGGCTCACTAGTACTCAAATAAAACAAAGCCCAATATTTTCTTTATTATTTTATTACAAAAATAATTGAAATTCAATTAAACAATCTAAATATAATTCTATGCAAAGAGCTTAGCCCTTATTGCAAACTAGCTTTATAAGCTAAATAACAAAACCTTCTATTTATGTAATAGCACAATATTAAAATCTTTTATATATCTATATTTCTTGCTATTATGCTATTAAAACTTTAACTTTAAAAGTACACTTAACAACAAAAGTGTATGGAGTTTATTTTGCAACATTTGCAATGTTTTTATGAAAATAGGTTTACACAAATGAAGTATTTTGTATTGAAGCAGTACAAAATAGTGATCAAGTGTATCATTTCGATGTATTTGAATGAAAAGTTATTAAGCTTAGGCATTAAATAAATAAATAAATAAATATGCGCCAGACAACACACCAATTATCTGGTTTCGTGGTAAGGAATTTTCTTCCTTGTGTTACGAAGTACCAGACAACGATTATGACGGGGGCGTCTCCCATAACCCTTATTCATAATAACTCAAACGGTCTTTAAAAACTATTTTAGCTATTATTATTAGCTGTTTTGTCTCATTCTTTCTTGGCGCTGTCATCATTTGACAGAAAGTGACAAAACAGTGTAATTGCTAAAATAGGTTTAAAAGACTGTTTGAGATAATATGAATAAGGGGGTTAAGGTCTACTACCTACTTTTAAAGTGATTATTAAAAAAACAAAATTAACAGTTTAAACGATTTCATTTACAACATCTGTAAGTTTAGTTTTTGGCTAACTATTAAATTGACTAAAATTAGCACCATAGCAAAATAAAACTATACAACCATTTAGGCCCACTTGCGCATGATGATTTAAACCAAGATTACGCTAATCCTGGATTAAATCTTATTTGTCTCTGTCAACGTCAAATAAACTGACGGAGACATGTGCAAGCGGGCCGCTATATCAATCTGTTACTTCTAATAAATAAACAATCAATTTTATAATTTGAAATAATATCGTGCACAATTCAATATTTAGTACTTATGTAAGTATTAGGTAGGTATGTTCTCAGAGATAGTTATTTCTGTTAGATATATCGTATTTAATCGCGAAGTAGCGACATAATACAGATACAAAATTATTGGTTGTCCTTGTATGTATTATCAATTACTCCATTTATTATTTATTATACATACACTATCAGTTTTATATAACTTTGATTTGCGGTACCATAACTTATTTTCTTAAAAAATATCATTTATTAGCCAAAAATATGTGCGTATTCATAATCAAAGTTGAACATTAGTATATTTGGTCGTTTCTAAATATTCCGATTTCCGTTTTGCTCAAAATATTAACACATTAAAAGAATACTCGTAGATGACAACAAGAGGCATTTACTATTTATCATATTGTATTTCCCTTTGGCTTCATTACATTTACGCAACACAAACTTATAGATACCTACAATACTTTCATTATGTAAACATACCAGCATTTATAATTTACCTTTACCTTAAGTTTACAGTTAAGATGAAATTATTACAATAAGAAATGTCATTTTGTGCAATTCTATTTATCTAGGTAGTGTATAATTAATTACTTGAACTTTTTATTTGTGAAACACACTGACATGTATTCACCAAATTATTTTATTACTTATATTTAGATAAATCTTAAAGCAGCAGCATTTTATTATTTGAAAAGAGTTTTTAATTTTTTCGTTTTTCTTAGTAGGAAAAATATTATTAACTTCTAATTTATTATCATTATCAAATTGATGTTAGTAACTTACATCTTACAAGTAGAAAGTTTTTATTTGGATTGTAAAATGCTTCATATTCAATGTTAGCATTGTTGGCGATTAACAATAATTTGACTAAGTTAATAGGTAAGGACTGCATTTATTAAATTTAAATAAGCTATAGGTATTCAATTCTTTTTGTATCTAAGAGACATTAATTTAAAATTACAGCAGTATCTGTCGACAAAAGACATGTGCGAAATGTTATTTCGCACTACAATGTATATAATTGTTTATAAATAAGTAATGTGTTTAAAATATAATGTTTATGAATATAATCACTAAAATGATATGTTTTATAAGATATGTAATGAACTACACGGAAAAATAAATTCTGAAAATATCTTTGTACTCTTCTCGTAATGGAAGACGACTGACAAATAATTATGACGAAATGTGGGTCATGTGAGCAGTCGGCACTAGGAGACGTGTTCTCAAGTCCATTAATTGGAGAAACCTCAAAATCCCTAACCATGAGAGCATACCTGCTCTAACAGCTTTTGTAAAAGCAAAAAGTTCTTCTCAATTTCTCATAGTTCACTTGTTAATTTTCAGTTATCACGATAAGAACATCTTTGCTTAAACTCATCGATTACCAATCTTAAACCCATTCACAACATTCATTTGATTGTTTTGATTGTTATTTAACAAGAAAATTAATTATTGTCAATTTAGGACTTGGCAGTGAGACAATAGATAAGAAACATAAGTAGGTACTCATATTTCGTAATAATAATTTAAAGCGTGCAAGAATATTAGATACTTAGTTTCTCAAAGGCGGTCAAAATTGCTTCAGTTCCTATTTCAACTATATAACCATTAATTATGGCCACCACTACCATTATTTTTTACTCAATTGAAATTCAATTAAGGCTTTATATAACCGAGGTTTGAAAAATCTGCTTTTCAACTTTACGTTGATTGTGTTTAGCTGTGTTCGAGGAAGCTATAAAACCACAAAAAAGATGATAAGGTACGAGACGATCAAACCAAGAAACGTTTGCCATCAATGTGTGATCTTAATAGGTAATGAAAATAAAGCTTTCCTATTGCTGCGTCTTAAATAACTAACCTTGATTGATCGATGCTTAGGAAATTGATTGTAAAACCTTATAACTACTAAATTATCTCCCTTAGGAGCAGAACACGTTGGATCATTCGTTTGCTACCAATCATACATTTACTTTCTTACCATTTAAATATATTATTTTGGTCCATTTTGTTCACAACTTCTGCTCAATGAACAATTTTTAATCGAGACCTGTTTCGGTGCACTGAGGATCTTACAAATAATGGTATTTTACCTGTACCTTGGTATTCTCTATTAAAATAAGTTTAACTCGCTTGTCATCTTAATCTTCAGCAATAATAACTCATCAGATCAGATCAGAAGAGATCAGATCACTTCAGTTTTCATTAAAGGCAGTTTACCACGTAAGGGCGAACATGAATTCTTATTCTAAAACCAATTAGTTGCTGCCTTAGATTTGCTTTTGACCATAGCTGAAATCAAATGACAATACCCAGTAGACTATGTGGTTTATGGGATGGTCAAAGCATTACTGACGAATTCGTCAATGCTGTCTAATCTAAGTAGTGTCTTTGGCCATCAGATTTTATACGACAATACCATATACGGAATAATATTAAAATTAAATATCCTAAGATCCTCACGCGTTCACGAAACAACACATTGGCCGATATGGCCACGCTCCGTCTACTAGAACGTCTGTATCGGCCGATAGAGCCCCGTGTATCCACACAACCTGGCCCTTAGGGCTGTCACCAGCATCGATGCGCCTGACAAGTCGTCGAGCAAGTTGGCGCACTCGCACACGAGCAAGTACATCTTGTCGCCGTGAGAGGCAACGGACTTGTGGAGGGCGATCTTACGCATGCCCACCGAGTGGGGTAGGTGCCGGTAAAGCATTCGGGCGCCGGTCCAGTAGAGCCAGTTACGCTCGAAACGTTCACCGTCGTCGCCTTCGAACACCTGGAAGTGTTTGAAGAAGATTTTTTAAGGTTTTGACGTTGAAATCTTGGATGAATATTAACATTTTAGGTAGCAACACTGATTTTATGGCCTCATTTCGACTTTCAAAAAAGAGATTGAGAGAGGCAGTGTCTCAATTAGATACAGGTTTCTGTTTAAACTTCTGCCTAATCTTTAGGTTGTTAAACACTATGCACATAGGCACAGAGTCGTCAGAATTGCAGTCCAGTTTATCTCGCAACGAAATGATTTTTCAGCCAAAATTCTTTATTTAATAAAGAAGGGACGGTAATCTCAACTTATTCCATTTACGGTCGAGGTCTCTCGTAGTTAACTTCTTTTCAACGAAAATCGCTGGCACACTCACGACACAAAAACGGGCGACACTTTAAAAAAAAAGACGTCGCGAGGTGCGATTTTGGCTCATAAGATAAATATATTTATTCTTACCTTATAAACACTAATAATGAAGCCAGTGGAAGGCGTGTGCGATTTCTTGGGCCCACCAGCCAGATCATTGAACGGCGGCCGGCAGATCATCGCCACTTCACTGTACAAATCCAGCGTGTGCGCAGCCGAGTACCTAATCGTCTTCGGGTCGAACTTGCTCAGTGACGCACTCCTCATATTGTTGTAGAAAAGCAAAGGGTCTGTCTGAGTTGTGTTTATCACATAATAAGATATGAATGGAAATTCCGCGTTCTTTTCCATGTTAGCCAGCAGCATCCCACCCACTGCCGTGTTAGCCTGAGCCACGTCGCTCAAGAGTTCTCCTGCAGCCGTCTTCTGCCGCATCAGAGGCTTGGCTAGAGGAGACTCCAGGATGGGCTCTATAGGCTCTAAAGGACTCATCAGATGAGCCAAAATGCAATGCTTCGGGTCAGCTATTTCAAGTATGCTTAGGGAACTTGGAACAGTCTTCGTGAGTCCTCCTTTCTCGGGAGTTGGAGGTGGCACTGGGAGCTGAAATTGAAATAAAATGAAATTAATAAAATAGATATATATTTTTTGCAGGACTTTGTTATGGTGATGTCTAGCTCATACAAAAAGGGTGCCAAACAAATAGTTAAGCATGGTAGTTCCATAGGTGAGCTTGTTTTATGAGCACGTAAAGAGGGTCATTATCGTGTCAAATTCAGCTAACACCCGGTGGCTCTTTGTCAGCCACCAGGTGTTGATCAAAGTAGGTAATCATGGGTCTATTATCTTTAACGATGGGTCAAAGCAAAATTTCATTACTTCTGAGATAAAGCTTAGCAGATCTCATCAGATGCAGGCAGCATGCCTTCGAGAGTGTGACAACCAGCTGGGTGTTGTCAGCAGCGACACCAGCGACTGACTAACTGGCAACCAGTTGGATGATGCCTCTTTCTTACTTACTTCTTCTTAGGCAGTAGCCATGTTTTAAAATGCTTTGAATTGGCTGGAAACCAGCTAGACAACGCAATAGATTTGTACTAGCTCAATGTAAACTTTCATGAGGTTTCTTAGATAAAGACTAGCCAGCTGGATGAGATGATGGCTCAGTCCCAGCTCAAATGCGACTAGCTGGACTCACTGGCATGTTTTCGAGCACAATACCTCCTAACGAGTGAATTCCGGGTCGCTTCTGGCGGGTGCAGCTTTAGTAAGCTAGGTTAGAGGGCTAGGACTCACCGGCACGCCATCAGGCAGGAAGCGGTCCAGCGCGTGCGCAGGTATAACAAAGCAGTCGCGCTCGAGCGTCGCCAGCGAGACGGGCTCGGCGCGGCGGCGGGAGTCGGGCGCGGCGGCGGCGGGCCGCTCCCAGCGCAGCAGCGACACCGACGGCTCGCGCGTCACCAGCGGCTGCGGTGGCTCCGGCTCCGGGCCGGTACCGCCGCCGAGGACTGGGCCGCATCTTTCTGGAAATTT
>CAUZXH010000449.1:0-13851 GCA_963584085.1 Pyrausta aurata | reverse complement strand
TGAAAATAAATTTGTAGGTAGTTAAGTAATATTATTGAACTCAAACTACCCCCGTAGTAAATATCGTACTTGCTAGAGGAAAATCACACTTCAGTACAAATATTGTATTTAAAGATTATAATATTTTAATATTTTTATTAATACTTTTAATATGCAGGTAAGTATGTTTATTATAAATAAATAAAAAATGTGACCCCAGTGCGCAATACTTACAGCTCAAGTAATTTTAGTTAATTACGTTATCAATAGATGGAGCGGATAGCATCGATTACTGCTACACTCAAAAGTTAAAAGCCCATTTATTGATGTTTAGTTATGGTTTAAGATTTCCGGACGAACCGTTTCTGTTGGTGAAACATTCTTTGGACTAAAAATTGCATGGATCAACAGTTTGTGGGCGAAACGTTCATTGGGCTTAACGATAGTGGGTGAAAAATACAATGGGCCAATAGTGAATGGGCGAAACGTTCTTTGGGCTAAACGATAATGGGTAGAAAATTCTGTGGACGAACCGTTCATGGAACAAACGATTGTGGGCGAACCGTTTCAGAATCAAAATTTGTGCTATGTGGTGATAAGTGCAAGCGATACTACATGTGTATAATACTAATATCGAGGACGAATACTGAAGTATAATAGTAATATGTATCTGTGACATTCGGAAGGGAAGGGATAATAATTTTATGGTCTGTGATCGATCTGTCATAATCATAGAAAGTAGTATAGTATAGAATGACAAACGCGGATTTTCAGCGTAACCAAAAAGTTACTTTACATGTGTGCGTTCAATAGTGATGTGTATCTTATGGTGGTCCAAGTTTTATCGACGAGGTTACGATAAATCATGTAAATTGAAACAAAAATAATTAAATTAATGCACTTTTACTTACATAATACTTTTTATTTGATAAACAAGACAACCTCATTTTTGTTAAATTACATATTTATTTATTTATGTATGAAGACTTGCTAGAAGCACTTATACACGTTCCAACATAGACCTTACCAAAGCACAGCTTCGGGCCAGTTGTGTGGGCCAGTGCTGAGAAGAAGCTGTGCAAGAATTACGGTTACCTAAAAAAATCAGTCAAAAAATTTATCGATACTGATGACGTCATCATTTAGTCAAGCCCTAGTGTAAAGAAACGGTTTCTTATTTTACTGAAAATATCTGAATTAATCTATTGGAAACTTTGATATATGGCTGCAAATCACAAAGGAAGTCCTAAATTTACTGTACAATTTGGCATCGGAGTCGATTTCACTCACAAATTTTATAAAATTTGGAATTAAAATTTTTATCAATAAACATTTATTTGAAATAAAAATTATAAGTATATACATGCAAAAACTAAGGATAAAAACTAATATTATGAACTTAAAACCTACTCAAAAATAAATCCGTGTCCATGAGGCAAAGAGGCGAGGATGCTGGCTGCGTTACCGCGTTTGGATAGCAATACTTATCCGTTGAGCGAGAAACGAGCCAGCGTTATTATTGGCCAAAAGAGAATTTAATTTATGGGCAATTTTTCCAAAAAGTAATTTAGCGGATGGTCCCCATGGTCCAAAAGTTTCAACGCCAAACGGCGCAAATATATAATCACTTGCAAGTGAAGCATACTTACGTCGTTTGGCGTTTTCAGCCAACTCCGCTGCTGCCCCAGCTTTAAGAGCTGACTCCCTGAGATGAGATGGAGCCAAAGTATCAACACAAGTTGCGTCCCAAACTAAGGCCCGACCCCGCTCCCAGGGTATCAACGTGAGGCCATCTGGTCTCTTGCCATCATCACGAACCAAGCCACGCGGTTCCAACGTGGAAGGTACGTTGATGCTGGCAAGAGAACTCCTGATGGCATCATTAAGAGCAGCGTGTCGGGCGAGACGCCCAGCACTTTGTTGGCAACAAAGACAATGGAGACCAAATTTGTCGACCTCTTTGCCACAGGGACACGTAAAAGATTCACAGATTTTTTTTTATCAATGATTCATATTTACTGGTGGAAAGTATGATTTTCGGGATTGTATCCTCAGCGCACTTCACAGTCGCTGAAAGCACAAGTCATTTCATCTGAAATTGTTATACAAAACTTAAATTATAATTATATCCATTCATAATTTTTCAAAAATTCCAACGACGGAAAACGTCAAGTTTCCGTCGTTGGAATCCACTAAATCCATTATTTCTTAGAAAACGGTATCGCTGTCATATGGTCTTTCGCTGTCAAATCCTATAGAATTTCAATAAGTAGCACGCTCTTTTTAAAGCGAAGATTTTTTCTTTCTCTATGGTCATAATATCTATGATCGCGGTCTTCTATTCTATTCTCTTTCACAAATTTGAAATTTGTGATTTGTGACTTTGTGAGATCAAAGAAAGATAAACAAATCGTGAAATCGTTCTCTACTTTCTGCCCTTTTTTTACTGCAGTTTTAATAACTACAATTTAGAAAACTAGTTTCTGAAGTTTCTCGAAAGCTATGTTTGCTTTACGTCATAAATTACGATCATGTTCTAGGTTATATTTTATTTCTTCACAAAACTTTAATATTTTGTCTGCCAGGTGTTTTGCTGCCAACACAAGATTTGGTAAATATGATTGAACATACATTTTTATCATCATACCTAATTCTATTCTTCCAAAAAAATTATATTTCAAAGTCAAAGCCAAATATGTTTATTGACAGTAATTTAAGAGTTAGGTATACACTTAACTTAGGTCGTAAAATTATAATGAGAGCTTAATATAATACATAACGACCATGTCGGGTATTGATACTTTTAAATAGGTTTTATTACTTTACATCAGACCAAAACAATCATAACCTGTAAATGAAATACTGACTCAAAACCAAACTCATGTTTTTAGCTCATCCTGTAACACGAG
Organism: Pyrausta aurata; assembly: GCA_963584085.1. Lineage (NCBI taxonomy): Eukaryota > Metazoa > Arthropoda > Insecta > Lepidoptera > Crambidae > Pyrausta > Pyrausta aurata. Next base: position 10,963 of record CAUZXH010000449.1, on the reverse strand, counting down.
AACCCTATAAAATACATTTTAGCACAGCAACAGAACAGGCAGAGAATCTTATCGGAAATGCTGAGAAAAGGGAGTTTCAAGCTGAAACTAGAATGCTCTTGGATATTGTTGCTAGGTCTTTATATTCAGACAAAGAAGTAAGTAAAATGTTTAGTGTCGCCAACACATTTTTTTTTCTATTTTTTATTGCATAATTTATACCCGCTAACCTACAGGTTCCCCTTTATAAGGCAGTTTACACTATATTGCCACTATGTTTTGAAATTTAGCCCATTGACTTAGGATCCAAATTTAATATTTTTTTTTACTATTTCTGCCCTTTACCATTGAAAAATTCTTCTTCCAGGTTTTCATCAGAGAACTGATCTCAAATGCCAGTGATGCTTTGGAAAAGTTTAGGTATGTCTCAGTAAGTGGTTCCCAAGACACTTCCCAATTGGTGGAGGTAGATAGGCCACTAGAGATACGTTTAACCACGGACAAACAGAACAGAACTATAACTTTCCAGGTAAATATATTTTTCTTATTTTGACACTGTATTATAGGTAAAACTGTACATGAAATTTCAATATAATATTTCTATAAATTGGCACCTTAACGTCTTATTGATTGCAGGATACTGGCATAGGTATGACTAAAGATGAGTTAACCCAAAATTTGGGCACAATTGCCCGTTCAGGCTCCAAATCGTTTATTGAAGAGATTAAAAAGCAGGGAGCTGAACAAGCCAGCACTATAATTGGTCAATTTGGAGTAGGATTTTATTCTGCCTTCATGGTAGCAGAGAAAATTGAAGTGTACACAAGGAGTAGCCAGGCAGATTCTGTTGGATACAAATGGATGTCTGATGGGTAAGCTACTTATCAACTTTATGTATAAAATGTATGCCAAACAACATAATATTTTGAATGCCTGCAGCAAGCTTATTAATTCTGTGGTATTACAAGACCTATTATAATTATTTGTTCTACAGATCTGGCATGTATGAAATCCAGGAAGCCGAAGGTGTGCCTGTAGGAACGAAAATTGTTGTTCATTTAAAAACGGACTGTAGGGAATTTTCTGATGATGACACAGTCAAAAGTAAGATATTAATAAAATAAATTAATTTTCATTGAATATATGTATACATATTTCAGTTTATGATATAAGTTATAAATTGTGGATATTTTTCAGATATAATAAAAAAATACAGCAACTTTATTGGCAGTCCAATTTTCTTAAACAATGAACAAGTCAATTCTATCAAGGTACATTTATTTCTCAATTATCTTCTTTTGAAATATTTGATTATTGTATGATCATAATAAAATTATAATTTATATCTTACAGCCCCTTTGGCTGATGGAGCCAAAAGAAGTAACAAATGAGCAGCACACTGAATTTTACAAATTCATCAGTAACTCATATGACAAACCACGTTTTACCCTGCATTACAAAACTGATGCTCCGCTAAGCATCAGAGCTATACTGTATGTTCCGGAAGGAAAGCCAGGCCTGTTTGAGCTCTCCAGAGATTCCGATGTTGGTGTAGCGCTGTATTGCAGAAAAATATTAATTAAAAGCAAGGCTGAAAATATTTTGCCAAAGTGGTTAAGATTTGTAAAAGGTGACAATTTGAATTACTTTTATATATTGCATTAAATTACATATTGTAATCTTTAGTTGCTACAAAATATTTACAATGTCTAATGTCAAATGACTTTTTAAGGTGTTGTTGATTCTGAAGACATTCCACTTAATCTTAGCAGGGAAATCCTACAAAATAGTGCTTTGATTACGTAAGTATATCTTCTTGACCTTTATCTGACTATTTTAAGACAAGTTCTATAAATAATGTACATTTATACTTAAAATTCTATTTCAGAAAACTAAGGACAGTTTTGACAAATCGTTTTCTTAAATTCATGATAGATATGGCTCATAAGGATCCTGTGAGCTATGATAGTTTCTACAAAGACTACTCAATCTTTCTGAAAGAAGGAATTGTTACTGGTCAAAGTCCAATGGAGAAGGTGTGTTTTTATTTTTAGAATCTCTTTTTTTTTATTTTACTACCTTATAATTGGTTAATTTCATTCATGCTGTACCATTTTAAGTTTGAACTTACAATAGACTGCTGTAGTTGTATTTAAATATTACAGGAAGAAATATCAAAGTTACTTCGTTTTGAATCATCAAAATTGGAAAATGGTACCAAAACATCACTTTCGGACTACAGTGCTCGCCAAAAAGACGACCAAAAGTGCATCTACTATTTGGCAGCACCGAGGTAACAATAACCTAGCCCTCCTATAATATTAAAATATGTATATTATAAATGCTAAACTGTGTTTATCTTTTATCTCTTCACGCTTATGCCGCGGCGGAACCTATTATAAAAAGGGGAAAGGATAGATTTTATCCTTTCATCAGTTTCATCATCAAATTCATATTTAACTCGTAAAGTATGTGTAAACGAGACACAATAAAAATTCCATTGTTATGCGACTCTCGGCATTCGTTTGATACCTGACCTGACTGATTACGAACACAAAAAATGAGTTGTAAGTTCGATATATGAGCGGGTGAAGTCGCGGCAAATCGCTAAATATTTTTTTTTTTAAATATTGTAGTATGAAACCATTCTTCCTTTATTTCTTTAATAAAAAACGATAACGTTACTGATTTTTGCTTTCAGCCGAGAGCTGGCGCAGTCATCGCCCTATTATGAGAATCTAAAAAAGCGAGACGTAGAGGTCCTGTTCTGCTATGAGATGTATGATGAATTAGTGCTTCTGGAGCTGAAGCAATTCGCCGGAAGGCAGCTGGTCTCTGTAGAAAACGACATGCAGAAAGATGCGTCAGAAAGTGAAGATGCTGTTATTGGTATGTTGTTATTATGGATTTGAAACCGGTTCAGCTTTACAATGGACTAAGGGCGTGGACACATGACAACGGTGCGGCAACGTTTACCGCGCAACGACACGGTGCTGCGCCGTGTACGGCGTACAGCGGAAGCACACGGCGCACTACTCAGTAGTTTTTGTTGATGCGTAGTACAATTAGTGTTGTTTTTTTTATAAAATGGTTAACAAACAATGTAAATATCGACTTATTGATTTCATTGGTCTACATCAAGACAAAAACTTTTATTCTGGAACGATGGTTCTTCCTACCGTCTGCCGGCGCGATACATCGCGCACGACACCCGCAGTGTAGTACACGGAAAACAGTGCAGCTCCCTGAACATTTGTACCTAAGTCAGGTAAGTAATGGCTGTTAACTTAAATAAACATTTCATTTGCTTTGCAGGAAGTGATGGTTTGCAAAAGACTCAAGTCGACGAGCTGGTAAAGTTCTTGAAGTCAAATCTAGCTGGAAAAGTGTTTGAAGTGCGCACGACTCAACGCCTGGACCAGCATCCTTGTGTCATCATTGTGCCTGAGATGGCATCAGCGCGCCACTTCATAAGAACGCAAGCGCAAAGCCTAAGTGAAGAAAACAGATTTGCTCTTTTAAGACCACAATTGGAAATTAATCCAAAGTAAGTAGAACAACAACAAAAAAAATGAGTACATATCAGAACAGTTAGGTAGAAAAACTGGCGAAGTCTTCACAATGTGACTCTAGAACAGTGCTTTTTTTTCGTGGTGCTAGAAATTTAAAAGGAAATGTCTCAATTATCTATCAATTGAACCCTTTTTCACAAGCAAAAAATAATTCATCCTCTTATATTTCCTCCTGTATGTAATGAATAAGAAATAGAAATATATTTATTTGCATTTGAAGAGGGTTACATTTTTTGATCTTATAATTAGGTTTTGGTTCTCATATTTGCATGCAAATATGTTTAAGTCATAGGTCATAGCTAATTCAATTTTCTATCTCAACGTTAATATTCAATTTATAAATCATAGAAGTTCATAATAATTACAAATAGATGTCTATCTCATGAGGATTTAAGAAGTACAATTTAAGTGGCAGCTAAGTCTTATAAGGTACATAGGTTGTTACAATTGTGGTTTAAAATATTCATCTATTCTATACAAAACATGTAAGGCTAACCATTTGAACAAACATCTTTGGAATGTTTTCCCAGATAGTACTTTGATAGTCTCTGGCAATTTATTATAAGGTAAACAGAATAAATTAAGTACTAAATTAAATTATTATTTTTTCAGGCATCCCATCATCAAAAAGCTTCATAAACTTGTATCCAGTGATAAAGATCTCGCAAATATGGTGGCTCAGCAATTGTTTTCTAATGCAATGGTCACAGCTGGGCTCATTATGGACCCAAGGAACCTAATAACACATATAAATGATCTTTTAGTTAAAGCTCTAGAGAAACATTAAATTGTTATTTATTTTTGTTTAATAAAAATGCATAAGATGTGTTGTAAAGTATTTATTTTCTTGATTTATAGTCGACACCTTAGCCACAGAATATATAATAGTACTACCTTAGCGACAGATGTGTAGAATTAAAAACCCTACGTTGGACTAAGTTACTTTAGCTTGGTGAAAACAAACATTGCTTGCAATCGCAAGTTGCTGCGCTGCGATCACGCCACGAATTATGTACTGTCCATACAAAGTAAGTTATAGTATAGAAATATAGATTCCGATAATATTGCATCGGATCCTTAAAAATTATGGTTCTGAGATATGTTATTTGCATTGCATTAATTATTAATAACCACCCTTTTCTTAGGTCGGTACTATAGAGGTCGTTGGTCGGTACAAAATACCTTATTACCGCCATCTAGTGGTAAGTAGCGATTGTATAATGTAAAATTTGACATTTTGTCAATGCTACCAACATCATGATGCTAATTCAAAACCATAGACAAATCCAAATTAATTTAAATCCTTAGCTGTCTGGGGCTGAGTCTATCTTTAGTATCTGTCATATCTATGGTCTAGTTGTCTATAGATAGATAGAGTTTTGCTGTCTCTTGTCTATGGTCTATGGTTGTCTCTGAGAGAGAGAGAGAGAGAGAAATCGACCGAAGCGGCGGGCGTTTTTTTTTCAATCACGCAAAATTCTGTGTTGTTCCCGGCATGTTCGCGCACATTTTAAGCATTTTAGTCTGAATACTAAAATTTACGCACATTTCCTTTATATGTTAACTGAAACTGGCACAAGTTTTAACATTAACGAGTAAGTACGCTATGAAATACGCATTTTATGAGGATGCAGATTAGGTTTACTAGTGTTTGTATTTTTTTTTGTTTAGTTAAACAATGAGTACAATGGATATAAACAAGTTAGACGGTGAAGATGAAAATAAGACACCAGACAAAAAGGAAATAGAAGCCGAAGAAAAGGAGATCATGCTGAAAGGTGACGAAAACAGTGAAGTCAATGCTGAACTAAAAATTGAAAATGACGGCCCTGTGAAAGCTGCTCTTTCGGGTGATATTACTGAACAAGGTCGGGAAGTAAAACCGAAATTCATTCCCATTGGAGCGATCAAGATGCCTGGGTTTTTCATGAAAAACTCTGACAAAGATAAGTCCAAGGTAAATAATAAAAAGATTCCTTTTTTGTCTTCTTGTTTCTGTTTCTGTCTTGCAGATATGTATTTGCCCACACATTTAGTGTTGTCCTTGGAAACAAATGTTGTGGTCTTCCTCCAGCTTGTCTGATGTATTTGGAGTAATTAAATGGGCTTGGTAATTTACAAAGCATGTTTTCCATTGAACCTCTTACAATTACCTATTATCAACAGAATTCTTTAATTTATAAAAATTATACTTTACCCAGGATGAAGAGGATGGAGAGAATGATAATGAAAAAACAGATGAAGAAAGAAAAATCAAGCATAACCGGCTACAGTTTTTACACACCTGTCCATTTACACAGTTCTTACACAGGCCACGAAATGGTATAATAATGTTTTGCTATATTTAATGAATTGTATTAGCTGTTTAGATACTGTCAGCTGAATCTGAGCATTTCAACAACAATATGAGGGATAATTATTTATTATTTTTATTGTAGAGGGTGAACCAAAGAAGGCAATTTTCAATTTAAAGTATCCAAAGATATTCCAAAAACGATCTGAAGCTAATCCAGAGGCTACACTTGCATCTATGGAGACTTTAGAAGATAAACTAGATACTCCAAATGATGGCATGGAAAATGTAAAGTTGGAAATGGTAAATAATATTTATGCTATACTTTAAAATTGTGTCATTTTTAATGCACTATAATACTTTGGCTTGTGATGGTAGGCTTGTAGACATTACATTAATGTAATTTGGTATTTTGTTGTAGCCTTATTGTTTATTATGTGTCTATTAGGTACATGGTCACATAATTTACTTTAATTACTGTTTGAAAAGTCATAGTCCATTTTTATAAGGTTTAGTGTATTTAAATAATTGTTTTTCACAGGAAACAGAAGAAGGCAAAGTGGCCACTAAGCTTCCCTTAAAAGAAAGGATCAGGCAAAAGAAGTTCATAATTGGTGAGTGAGATTTTGACTAGAAGAAACTTAAACTTGTATTAACTTAATTACTTGCTAACTACGTAGTAAAACAAAGTAACTACACAAAGATTATCTTGAATCATTGCTGGAGTGTCCCTGTATGAAGTCTAAGCTTATTTTATAGATTGTATATAAGTATGCTGCCAAGTTATGTAAATAACCTTATAGATAGAATCTAAAGACTTAAGATTTGTGTTTGAATAAGGATCTCAATATATACATGGTGTAACAAAAGGCTTAACGAAGCCTTTAACATATAAATTGTACTTGTAAAAAGCAACTGTGATAAAAAAAGTCACAGTTGCTTATTACAAGTGCAATTTATATTATTAAGTTTGTATAGTGAAAAACACTACAAAAACAAAAATTAACTAGAAGTCTTAAACCTTGCATTCTGTACTACAAACCAAATCGTATGTAACAAAAATAATCGCTGGGGTACGACTTTTATTTTAAGGCATTAAAATAAATCAATTATTTATTAGCCGCAATGTATACTGATTCGCGCACGGAGCGCTCAGGGCCCTGTTTAATAAACATTACAATTCGACAATTTTGTAAATAACTTACATATTTGTTAAGTTTTATTACAAGTGCTGTTTAATAAACCTTACAAATATGTAGAAATTCTACAAGTAAAAACCTTACAAATATTGTAATTATAAATGCTGTTTAATAAACATTTACATATGTAGAAAACGCCTGTAGAATTCGATGACAAAATTGTAGTTACAAATTTGTAGTTGTAAATTACAATTACATAAAATGTAAGATTTTGCTGTCAATTATTTTTTTAACTAACGAGGGTGGATTCATAAATATTAAGTAGCATAATGCTTTATAAAGTACTTTCTTATTTGTTTGATACGTAACGAAAGTCATGGAGCATAGTAACAAAATATTGATTCTGTCTCTAATATATGAGAATAAGGATATTTTATTCGGTAGGTTTAGTGAAACACTTACTCACGATATAAAAATAAAAAAGTGGAAAGACATTGCTGAACAGTTAAAATCATTGAGCATCTATAACAAAGACTGGAAATACCTACGTGATACAACGTGGCAAAACTTTAGAGAAAGGACCATCGCAAGTAGATTTTTAAGTTATTGGAATAGTTAATGTTTATATTTATGTAATTTTTATATATTTATTTCGATTTTCTTTACTTATTATGTCGAGGCACAGAATTGTAAATTTCTGACACAAGGCGAGTCTACCTGTCGGAATTGTAATACAATTTACAAAATATGTAAACTTGTAACTACAATTATGCGTTCAATAAAGCAGTTTTCCCTACAAATATGTAAATTGTCACCTGTAGAGAGAAAATGTTTATTGAACAGAAACTTGTAAAATTGTAGCTACAATTCTACAATTTTGTAGATTTTCCACCATGGTAAATTTGTAAGTTGTATTCTTTATTGAACAGAAACTTGTAGAATTGTAGCCTGTAATTTACAATTACAATTTACAATTTGTAATGTTTATTAAACAGGGCCCAGGCGTAGCGACGCGCGCGCACACAAACGACGTGCGGACGCTAGCGCTAGCTACGGTTAACGGTTTATGGTCTGTTTACGAAAAAGTTATGAAAATGTTGACCATTTTCCTAAGAGAAAAACCACAAAAACAACGAAAGTTTTCACTTTGACTGTCAATATCTCAGCAACGCCACAACATAAGATAGAAAGGAATGGAAAAAATTGGAGGACGCCTTTGCTACGAGGCAGACAGAAACAAATATTAGATGCGATACGATAAACTCCGAAATGAAAAATGAAATGTTAATTTCTGAAGAAAGGCTATAAAAAAACTTAGTAACGCGTCATTTCCCATGTTTCTTGGAGAAAAATGATCGTATGAAGGGGGGAATTCGTGGTTTTCGGCTTCGTTAAGCCTTTTGTTACACCCTGTATATTTAGTAGTTGAAGTTGGTAGCTGTAGCTTTAAAATTGGATACTACTTTTTAATTTAGTATTTCACATTTTGTTACAATTTAACAAAATAAATATGAAAATACTTTACAGGATTCATTTTAACTACGTTTTGCAATAACATCAAAGCTCTTAGTTATTTTCATCAATGAATTGGTGTATGACAAAAAAATTTAGTTGATAGTTACAGAAATAAGAAAATGTGTTTATTTTTCATAGCCGACAAGAGGCATGCTGATAACCCCACCGCAGGTAAAAACCTGAAAAACAAAACAAGATACTTATTTAGCAAAAACATTATCATCCTCATGTCATACTTTTAGTGTTTTCATACATGTAGTTCCTTTTCAACTGTATTAAAGTTAAATTAATTAATTGCTTATAAATGTTAGTAAAAAGAAAATTAATGATATTGTAATTCATACATAAAATCTCAAGGATATCCTTAAATTAAGTTATCATGCTGTTGATTTGAAGTCTAAAATTAAACGTTTATACCCCATGTGTAGCATCTGAATGTTACCAGTGCCCTCTTAGCTGTTATGTTGTATACCAAAGGTAATTCAATTGGAACTGCTCCACTGCACCATCAGTCAGTATTACCTCGATAGTGCAACTCAGTTCTTCACTTATTCATAAAAAACATATTGTTATGTTGTAGTAACTATTACCCTATTTATTCTCAAATCATATTAACACGTTCCGGGACAGTAAACGCCTACAGACGTGAAAACAATAAAACATCTATTGTGTCTGTTATAGTGTCCCGGAACATGTTAAAAGCACAAACTTATTAAAAGCAAGCAAACTCAAACTGAACCACAAAAGCCTTCATTTTAGTTATTCTTATTAAGAACTTAAATAAATTTAATTTATATTTTTAAAGCCTTTTCTTTGACTTGCAATGTATGTTTTTCCAGGAATCTTGCAACTTCATTTTGAACCATTTATCTTCAACCGATTGAGCTGAAATTTTGCATGTATATCTAAGTCGGATGACAACGTTACAATGTCTCTTCCAGACGACATAGTGGTGTGCGCGCTGGCGCTGCTGGTGTTGCTGGCGGTGATCGTGGGCATCGTGATCGGCGCGCGCGCCGGCCCGCCCGCCGAGCGCCCGCTGCGCCTCGGCCGGTACATGACCACCATTACCACCTGCGGGCCCGTCGAAGGGTAAGTCACGTACCAAACTCGCAGTTGTTATACGACAATACCCGGACGGATTTGTCGAGATAATACAACGTTATACGTTATTCTAAAAACTTGGGTAAACTAATCCGACATAAAACGTACACATATGGCGTCCCACTGGGTAGCTTGCTTGGCCCGTATTATTAGGTTGATTATGTATTTAAAATAGGTTTGTTTGTTTAGTGAAATCTTTACAAGTTTAAACAAGCGAAAGATTTATATGCAAGATACGAGTTGATTACAAGCTTTTCTTTAGATCTCATCTATATTATATTGTCAGTAGTTATACATATGGCATATTGTGACTGTCAGGTCTGCCTGTGTGGTCGCTAGATTTAGATGAAATATATTGAGAAATTTAGTACCTAATTGGTACTATTTGGTACCTATCGATAAAAAAATAGTACCTCAGCCCTTGGAATATTATATCATAAGTCTTATACACAGGCCATCCTGACGTCAGGTTGGCCTGTATGAAATTATATTTGGGTAACTGTTATAGGTATCATTCTGGAACCTATGCTAGCATTTAGCACCTAATTGGTACCTGAGAAAATATATATTACATTTTGAAATATCATGATATTTTTTTAGATTTTGGATTTTATAGATTTCCCATAATTCATATTTGATCCCTTTTACTACTCGTTTTTAATCATTTATATGTTACCGGCGTAATTTGTTTCCCCCCTATGTCCTATTTATACAAATTTAAAATCATGAAAATCGGTCCACCAGTTCTCGAGTTATAGTGGTATATATAAGTGGTGTAACTTACAAGACTTTCTTTTATGTACATAAATAACTAGCAAATCCAGCGAACTTCGTTTCGTCCCGGTCCCGTTTTATGGTCATTATGCTATTCGGGGCCCAGACAAATCCAACAAAGTAAAAATCATGAAAATCGGTCCACCCGAGTCTCGAGTTTTAAGTGGTTTAACTAACCTAACTGCCACGGGAACCAATGAACCCTGCGCGACCAACCAGTTTTTAGGGTTCCGTAGCCGAATGGCAAAAAACGGAACCCTTATAGTTTCATCAAGTCTGTCTGTCTGTCTGTCTGTCCGTCCGTATGTCACAGCCATTTTATTCTGAAACTATTAGCATCACACCGCTGAAACTTGGTAGGTAGGTGTATCTTCTTTACCGCTTTCCGATTCAGGTACAAAAAATTTGAAAAAATGATATTATAGGGGGGGGGGGGGGCTGCCATACATGAAACTAAAACCAAAAAAATTTTTTTACTCAAACCTATTCGTGTGGGGTGTCTATGGATAGGTCTTTCAAAATGACATTGAGGTTTCTAGAACCATTTTTTCTAAAAGTCAAAGTGGTAAAAAGGGCGCCCCCCCCCC
>CAUZXH010000448.1:0-19081 GCA_963584085.1 Pyrausta aurata | reverse complement strand
TGGAAACTAGTTATTGTAGACGTACAGAAAGAACAGGGTCTCTGTTTTTGAATCACTCGCGTCAAGATGGCGTGTGATATTCAATGTGTAATCAGTCAGGTATCAAACGACTCCCGAGAGTCGCATAACAATGGAATTTCTATTGTGTCTCGTTCACACATACTTGACGAGTTAAAGTCGAAATTTGGAATGAAAACCAGTTGTAATCTACATAAAAAGGATTTGAAAAATCATTGCTCAATTTTGTGAGTACTCACGTCTACATTTTGAGTGATATCCGTTGATGTTTTATGTGTTTTCGAACGAAAATCACACGCCATATCCAAGCGAGATTACACCTGGGGCCCTATTTTTGAATCATTCGCTTCAAGATGGCGAGTGATTTTCGTTCGACGTAGTGTCAAAAGTCATAGAAAAAAAATCGTTTTCGAACGAAAATCACTCGCCATATCCAAGCGAGTGATTCAAAAATAGGGGCCCTGGTTTTCATTCCCAAATTCGACTTTAAACATTGTATAACACACGCCATCTCGACGCGAGTGATTAAAAAATAGACGTTCCAAATCCTATTCATCTTTACTAACTCTCAGTTAGGTAGATATTACCATTAATTTCCTTAGCAGTTTAGCACATTTACTTTGAAAAGTTATGTAATAAAAGGTTTATATCTTTTTGATGTAATTCCAAAAACTCAGATGACGTACTTATTGTCTGCTTACTAATCTGTCGATTTAGAATCTTCACAGTTCCACAAATCTGGGGCCCTATTTTTTAATCATTCGCCTGGATACATCGTGTGATTATGTTTGATATAGGTTTGATTTTCGATGAAAACCCAATAAATCCATGCAGGAGTAATAAAAAAATATAAATAATTTTTGTAAGTACTTAGTTTGCGTCAATATTTCCCGTGATTTTTAATTGTTTTTCAAATGAATGTCACTCAAAATATTGTGCCTAGTGATTCAAAAATATAGCTCCAGTAGTATAAAAGATAGCAAAATATTTGTTACGAAAACATATTATTTTTTGTGGTTAGTGTGAGGAGCGCCTTATAAACTTCGTGGTGCAATTATACAGGGTGATTGTACGCACAGGTGAAGGGTTCGCGCAAACTCAATGCTTTTACGTAATCCAGGGGTCATATACTATTACTGCACCGCACCCGCTATTATTCATATTGCACGGTTGCACCTTTTATTTAGATATATATAGGAATAAGATGCAAACTATGAAGCGTGTTTCTTTATCAGTAAATCTTAATTTAATAAATTAATGTCCGTTATAAATTTCTTTATCATACGATCAATATATTTATTGGTATTGTTGCCAACGATAAACATCCTCAATGCGATGACGTATCGGGATAATATTCAGTTAAATCCCACATTGATAACCGGCCAAAGTTGTTCAGAAACTATGACACGCAAAAACAAATTGTCAGTAGGTACCTGTTTTTAGTAAATGGTCAAACTGCCTTTTTATCATGTTTTCTTATGTCCTGTCCTGTTTGAACGGCGCTGCTACCTTTGTGTATGAGCTATACGGTAAAAAAGCGAACTCGTAGTAAAACCCTACATAAAGCCCTCTGGGGAATGAATTTATTTAATTTAACTTTCTGACACACTGCGAGCAAGTACGATGTGCAGAAAAAAACCATTGAAATGTGCTTCGTAGAGTAGGTAGACCCCAATTTCTTCTTCTACGAGTTCGTAGACAGCGCCCGTAGCAGTTGGTAGACGATATGCTACGAAACGAACGCTACGACTCGAAGACGTAGCTATTACTACGCCGTAGCAGCGTAGCCGGGATCCTTCGTAGCAAGTCGGGATAAATGGGTTTTTGGCGTTAAAAAAACCGTTTTATAATTAACTTCTCCAGAAAACGGTCGTTGGTTATTCTTGGTGAGTCATCTCTCAAAATCGAGCCCGTTTTTCCTTGTCTCCTCCTAAATTGATATAATCAGATTTTTAGTAAGTATTTATTTTTACATAGTGACTCACTTAAACATTGTTTTTATTAAAAAAAATATATTTGGTTTTAGTCACTGAAATTTTCTGTTCAGTGGTTTTAAATTTGAAATTAATTCAAACTAAGACATGCATCATAAAAAAATACCTTAAAACCTTACATTTGAAAAACCATTTCCTTGTGGCAAGGAGGCTATGATCCTGGCTGCGTTGCCGCGTTGGATAGCTGTTGGAGCTAGGAATTAGCTAGCTTTATTATTTGCCGAAACATAATTTAATTCTTTAATTTAAAAAAATGAATTGCTGAATGTGTTGCTAAGCTTAAATCTCGAGAACAGCTGATCTGATATCTCTTTTTTTTGTTGGTTGGTTCATATGAAAAAAAAAATTTAACTATATGAATAATGCGCGGAAAATAAGAAAATTTAGGAATACTTACTTTCTTATCGGGGCCGGGGCGAAACGGGGTCGGGAGCGAAACAAAGTTCGATGGGGCGCTAGTTTAGGATAATTATCACATGGACGGCAGTTTGTAGCCAAAATAAGAAAGAAGAAACAAGAAGTCTACCTCAGAACTGGTTTGCAATAAAACAGCTGTGGCACCTACCTCTCTTGATCCTCAGCGGGTGGTACTGGTGGTGACAGGCGCCGAGGCCTTGCGGAGGCTGTTCGTCTTCATCCACTTCCTCCTTCACCTCGACTTTCACAGCATCGAATGGCTTTGGACGGGGTGACATTCTTTAAATAATAATAAAAGTTTACTGAAATACTCTGTATTACTAAAAAAATATAAGACTTAAAATCCAACTAAATTTTTGCCATGTCATGCAAGGTCCACCAAAAAGTAGTTAATCAGAAACTTTTGCGAATATTTATTTCCTTCGATCAGACAATTTGTTCTTCTTGTAAGAGAAAATAACAATAGGTTTCAACGAGGAGATAAAACTTCCTTTTTTTTCAATAGTTAGTGTACACAACTTATTTATGTGTTTCCCAATCCTACTACTATTATAAAGGCGAAAGTTTGTAAGTATGGATGTATGGATGTATGGATGTTTGTTACTCTTTCACGTAAAAACTACTGAATGGATTTGAATGAAACTTTACCACAATATAGCTTATACATCAGAATAACATATAGGCTACAATTTTTGAGGTTTCTAATGTGAGGTCGTAAAAAACACATTTTTTGCGCTACTAGACGGGACGAACCTGAAGTCCACGCGAACGAAGTCGCGGGCAAAAGCTAGTTTCCCATATTTAGATGCTGTTGCAAATGCCATTTATTGAGAAAGAAAGGGTATTATGGTAGCAATCCTGTTTCATTTTTTTCTAATAGTCATAGAGACCATGTAAACAAAATACAAAATAATAAAAATAGTATCTCACTTGTGAATAAATCTGTAGGGCTTCGGAGCGGTGTCCCGCGGAGGCTTCGGCGGCCGCTTGTGTCCGAGGCCCAGGGTCGCGTACCGCAGCAGGATCTGCGACGGTGCATCCAGGCAACCTGCATACACGACCAGGATACATTCTAGACCAAAAAAACTTTAGATCTGGGTCTAAAGTTAAATCATAAGGAAATCAAAACCAGTGAAGGCAAGTGATTAAACAGGGTCTCCCAAAATTAGCAGGTCACACTGACACAAGAGGTAGATGGACTTCAGATGCATCGCAAAAAGCCTAAAAAAAGGAAAAAAAATAAAAAATACTTAAATGAATTTTAAAAAACTTTTTGAAAAAAAAACTTGGTCATATCTGTAAAAACTTATAAAAAAAATTTTCATTTCATTTCATTTATTTCCAACATACATCTACCCTTACAGAAAAAATCCAAATCGATAGATGCAGAATCAATCACATAATAAATTTATAACTTAATATTGGAATTCCTAAATAACAATCAAAAAGAGTCAATAAATAAAAATACATACAATCATTAACTATAGAATTAGTAAATTAAAATAGATCAAAATAAAATACCCCAATTTATAATAAGTCGACATTAAATTTTTATATAGTTTTGTAGCATAATAAATGTAATGTCACTCTCTCGAACCCCGCTCGTGAACAAATAAATAAATCTAGGCAATCGGCGGCTAAATTTATGTTTTAATGGCACGCGTTAGGGGAGCTGTGGCCAGCAGTTGCGTCCTACCGCGCGGCACCGCGAATAAGCTCGGTCGGCGCCGCACGGTGATCAATTTCCGACTTTTAGGTGTACAAAATTCAAAAATCTTAATGCGAGGAAAGTTAACAAAAACATACACAATATTAAGAATGAAACCTCCTACATATAATACTATATTAAGAGAGTCATACGTCAATTGGTTGTTGAGCAATTAAATACCAAAGTCATCACACAAGTCGATTTTATTGTTTACTTGTATTTTCAGAGCGTTTTACGCGCGCAATTAATTGAATCGTGTGTGAAAACCATTTTGATTTGGAACAAAACAAAAATAGTGCTTTTAGTCGAAGGTATTAACAATTATTTGAAGTGGTTTTACTTAGGTTTGTGTGATTTTAATAGACCGAAAAAAATCAAATAAGAAGCGTGAAGATTTTGACCGGATTTTTGAACTTTGAAGTAACATATGTTTCAAGAAACAATTAGGCACAAGGGCTTATTATAATAGCTGAATAGTATTGACCTTTGGCTTTCAGGAAATGCCATTTTCTTCACTACCTATCACCCCCTGTGGAACAAACTCATACGATTTTTCAGGCAGGGACGCAGAAATAAAAAATTGTGATTTAGCTAAAGTGTTGAAATTACTCTCTCTAATCATTTTTTTAACAACCAGGTCGAATGGTATTATTCTAACAATATATTAAAGAAGTCATTCCAGTGGAAAATATGACAAATAGTCATATGAACAGTATTTTTAACGTAATACACACATTTTGCTCTTTAGCCTTAAGATTCTGAATAGTGTAAGGCTACTGGTAAGGTAGGACGTTATGAAATTGTATAAAAAATATCAGGATCGACTTTTGAAATGCAAAACTTTCACTAGAAACAACAATGAGGTGCCAATTCCTCCACAACTAAGACCTAGGGGCCGAACCCGCAAATCGTTTCCCGAGCTGTGTAGTAAAACAAAACCTAGGGGGTTAAATGACGATGTTGGCTCGACAAAACTCTACTCATTATGCCGAAACTCAGTTCTAAGCCTCCTAGAGATAAATAACCATTTATTACTAAATTATATACCATAATAGAAGAAGATAAGAAGATATAAAATTGCTTAATGTTTGATTAAATTTCTTCTAAATCCAAATCAAATGACTGTTTCCAGCATCTGAAAACAGCATGAAAGCGATCGCTCATAGATATCAAGAGTGTCTTAGTTATTCTAATTGACTTATGTAATTGTTTCGAGCAAAAAAGTCATTCGTCTTTTTTGAAAGGTAGATTATTGCATCAAGTTTATTTTAACAATAAGTCATGGGCTGGTATCACATTATTATGTCACTTTACACATACAAAATAAGTTAATATTGTATTATATAAATTAATATGCACTAGAAAAATAAAAAACCTTAAAAATATTTTTCTACACCTAAAACTCGAAAATTGATCACTGTGCGCCGTCTCTGTGCGTAGCCATCGGGCACGTTCAGACCTATCCATTGTAGGACATCCGGGTTACTGATAATACCACGGCCCACCTTCAAGACGTATGTGGCTATAGCTAGGTCCCTCCTAGTCTCCAGCCTGTTGTATCCCACCATGCCTAAGACAAACAAGGTGGGATACATCAAGGGATAGAAAGGATATACGCCATAAAGTTTAAAATATAAGAAACGCGTAAACTTATTTTGTATACGTTCCAGCATAAGTCTGTATTTTTCTTCTCGCGGTGCCCATATTGCAGCGTTATTCTCCAGTTGGCTCCTGACAAGCGCATCATATAATATTGCAATAGCTTTTACTAGTAAATGACCCAGTTCTTCGGAGAAGAAAACCTAGCCGTTTATATGCTTTCTTGCAAATGCTGATGATTTTCTATGGACTTGTACTTTTTATCTTATTTTTTTATTATTTTTACGGATTACAAACAAATGTGTTACAAAAATTATATAATATATATAATGTATATAAACTTATAATCTATGAGTGGTAACACAATATGTAAGGCTTGTTCGATGCATCTGAAGCCTCCGGTGTCAGTGTGACGTGCTAATTTTGGGATACCCTGTACAATCTAGCTTAAAAAACAATGCTGCTATTATTATTTACCATCTCTGTTACTTGGGCCAACCTGTGCACGGTCATCATTCAGCTGCTGACAGTTTCTTCGATGTGATTTTAAAACCCCTTGTTAGTATGCTAATTGCACACGTGCACAAGTAGGCCTTAGTAAATATACAATAATTATTTATTATAAAATTATGTGGGGAAAATCACTGCTGAAATCATACTCACTACACATTGTTGACCATTCAACTACAATAATGACTATACTATTACTATTGCACTACAAAATCACAAAAATAATGGATGAAGTCAAACAAAAACCATTATAGCAGCGTATTTAATAAAAAAATATTAAGTACGTTTATTTAAATCACATTAACCGGCACCGATACCTTCTGAACTAACATATTTTTGTATTGTAATGCTGTACATATCTACAATCAATCGGTTTTTCCGGCCACAATTTAGATATAAATATCGAAAAACCCATTTTATGGTATGTGGTGCTGATTAAAAGTGCTAAATATTAATAATTATATCATTGAAGTGCACTGATTACTTTTCGGATTACTTTAATTCGTGTTGTATAGTTGTAACCTAATATCTCAGTCCTATGTGGACCGATCTCAAAAAAAACCAAAAGGACATTCACCTAAATTGGTCTCATTGTCACCAAAGTTGGGATCTGATGATGAATGGATTTTGGTGTAATCTAGTAAAACTCTCAAATCTTATTATATATTCTCTATTGCACTTGTTTATAAGATGTATGGACGTATAGTGTACTTGCACAACTACATTAATTTTAACATGTCTTTTCTGATAGTCACCATAAGGTGGAGCCGTACTGATGGTGGATGGAACTCCTTTACGCTTGGGAGTTTAGTAATTTAAACACCAGAACTTTTGTTAGGCACTGCATATCTTACAAAAGAACGAAGTCAAAAAGCACAGCCCCTACCTCTACTTTCGCAGCGGGGGAACCCACCCTCCTCTATCATAAAAAAAAACAAATAATAAACTTTAACAAAATTTTTAAACCGGCTACAAAACTAAATGCACTCAAACTCAAACTCAAACTCAAAAAGTCTTAATGAACTCTTTGAAAGAAAATACTCCATTTTAGGCGAACAAATTCTTAATGCGTCGGTGCCATCGTGCGCTCATCTCAAGCACCATCAGGGCACCGACTTCAAAAAGAATTTGTTCGCCTAAAATAGAGTTATTTCTTTGTAAATCTTATAAGCACACGTTTAATATTATTTAGGAAATATCGTTCTCGTTCTTAAAATAAATTTTATGCTACTTTCACAAATGATAACTTTATCAAGGCCTGTTTTGGCGTGGTTTGGTTTTTTGTTTAAGACCCAAGCTATTGATTAATGCTGAATACAAATACAAAATAATTTATTTCAAAAAGTTAAATAAACAATAATGTTAAACATTGGTCCCCGTACTAGGCTGAGATGCTTGTATCACGGGCGGCCTTTAAGATTTTACATAGGAATATGTATAAATGAACTAGCGGGCGGAACACGGTTAGGTAGAACAAAAAAATAGGGGTTAAGTAGTTATCGAAAAAGTAGGACACATTACTTAACCAAAGAAAAAAGAAAAAACACGTTATTTAACAAAGGAAAAACAAACAAAATAAGAAATTGATCGGCTCTGTGTGTGTGCGCGTGCGTGAGTACGTGTGTGTGAGTACGAGTGTGTTTGTGCGTGGGTGTGTGAATAAGTTCTAAATTCCAATGTATTTCGTTAGCATTAATTGAGGATAAAAAATTTAATGCACATTATTTCCTGATTCTTTCCCAATGACAATTTTGACAGGAAAGATGAAAAATTAACTGGATCAATCATATTTATTAGATTTGATAACGAAGATTAACTTATCAGCGCTATAGGATTACACGGATCATGTCGTAACTTTGGCTTTGCATTAATTTTAACTAATATAGCTGATAAATAACTAATTAAGGTACTACCTACCTACATGACGGTCTAAACTATAAAAATAATATTCCATAATTGTATGGTTTAAACATGAAATAGTACAAATTTAAGTAAATGCTACACATTGGTCGATGATTCATTGTAATGCAACTTGAATATTAAAAATCTTATACTTGCCTTATTTTCATAGCACCATTTAATCTTGCATTGTTTATTGGGCACACATCATACCTAGACAATCCTGCAAAAAATCATAACTACCGGATGAAGTCCTATGATTATTTTACTGGATCATTAGTAATATTAATACAACAGTCTTTCCCTTTCTTTCACTCGTATACCTAGTTAGTGAAACTGCTCCTACATGGTAGAAGAGAGATCATGACCATCGCTTAACGTGCTTACCGAAAAATTTCCTAATTTCGGGCAGTTTCTAAGTAATTCAATACTGAAAACCCAGAATTCAGGCCCTGGATTCTAACAAGGCCAATGACCATATAATTTTTAATATTTTAGACTATTATAACATACCCTGTACTCCTGGGGAGTCGGTCCACCAAAACGGCTTCACTGGCATTTTTATCAAGTTCACTGAAGTGTTCTCAAACTCACTGAACTAAAATATAACCCAGGTATTTTATTTGGACACTGATAACACAAGTAGTCTTTGCCACACTAAACGCTCGGGTATTCCACTAACTTAAGCTAAGAATCCACTTATTAAATCGGGTTTATAACGCCATGTCTGTCTCTGATTCTATTAAAGCAAATGACAATAACAGAATGATGACTAATCCCAGAGTTAATTTAACTAGTACAGGACCAGCTACAACGGGAGAAGAAAACACAATAGCACGCTGGGTTACTGCAGCAAAGCTCTAGCATTTATGTGTGCTGGGTGTTTTATAGATAACAGTGTTTAGTGTATTTTTATAAAACTTATCTGTAACGTTGTATGTGTGTACATGGGGGAAAACCGAAATTGGAAAACGAAACGTGTGTGTATAATGCACTGTTCATAAGATTATAGAAGGAATGATCCTATAATAATAACAAACGGCTATTGACACGTTCCGGGACAGTGCCCGCCTACAGGCGTGAAAACAATAAAACATCTATTGTGTCTGGAGTAGTGTCCCGGAACGTGTTAATGGTATCTATCTACCCTCAATTTGTATTTTTGTAACTTAAGTGTTAACCCCCTGTAGTAAGGATTTATTAGTACTACCTACTTCCCGACGCATACGGTAAACCAGAACTCACTTGGATAAACCATTTGAAACCTTTATTATATATATAAGATAATTTAGAGATTTCATCATCACATTTTCCCAGTCTTATTTTCGGCAATGCTTTGCGAATATTATGTTACACACAAAACAAGATAATGGTAAAACGTTTCACAATTAATTAGGTGTTTTTTTGCTTTTGCCCAAGTAGTACAAAATTTACTGCATCAACGTACCTGAGTTGTCATATAATTTTTTAGTGAATTAATGAAAAAAATTTAGTAACTTAATGTTTGTAATCGATGACTTAACGATATCGAACTCGAATCATATCACGATCATAAATTACAATAAAGTGTTTTAAATATTATTATTTTATTTGGCAAATAGTTATCTAATTAATCTTCCTTGCTAATAAAATACCAGCTTTCCGTGGGACGGACGACTTTGGCGTTGGAATAGAGGGACGGTAACAAAAAATAAGCTACATAAAAATAGTTAATCAAATAAAAATTTATTTAGTTGAACAAATGTATGCCTGTGTTCCTACATGTATAGTAAATTGATTACCTTTCCTATATAAACCTCTGGAGGCAGCTTCTTCCTTGCCTGGCCCTTTCCCATTTTATTTGGGTTCGGTCCTCCGCGTGATACGCGTGACACGCGTCTCCAGGCAGCTCGGTCCTGGGTCGTCTCCCGGCTAACTTGGGCTTTTTTGAGGATTTTGACTATAGATATCCATGTGAATCGGGGTCTTCCTCGCCCTCGGGGCTTAGCTCGGGAGTCATGAAAAATAATAATAAGATGATTATTAAAAAAATGCGTCTCATATAAAACCTTCTTCGTCAATTTCGATTTACCGATCTTTTAAAATTCGAACACCAGTTCTGATGGCTATTGCCGTCAAACTGACAACCGTCAATAACAATTGGATGACCAGAGTGATTGCATTTTATAAATTTGAAACGCAAATAAATGAAAATGCATGAAGCCCTAAAGGTACAAACGGAGTCACCGGTGGCCCGCGCCGGCGCCGGAGACATTTCCGAGAGGGAGCTGTCCAGGGAGAGACACAATCTGCAGACCACTCCTCCCACGTAAGTCCGACTCTATGGCAATGGCACCACCGCACCTATGTCCTTTTCGCGCTTTGTGCAAAAAACTTCGAACGGTCCTTCATAACTGGTCGAGGTAGGAAGTAAGCATGCACGCTACAAACCTTGCAAATAAGTGTATTTAAAAAACTGCATGTTAGCCAGTATCTAAGTATGTTCATTAAAATGCTACTATAGTACCTACTACCATAGACTAAATTCTGGAACCCGCTACATGATAAATATTAGTTTATATAGCCCACACTGCTAAACCAAAATCCACAAAATTGCTCTTCCCCTACATTAATGATGCCCTGTAACTTCCAGACGAGTCCAACCAGCTCACCCGAAGAAGCAACTGTTCTCAGTCCCTGTCAGCAAGTTTACAGCCAAGTCCTGCGCGCCAAGCCCGAACCTACAGCGTATCAAGAGCTGTCTGGACCAGTACCGCGCGCAGACACCCTCGCGACCCATGCGGGTCAGGCCAAAGGCTGTCTCCATGGAAGACCTGACGCCCACCAAGAAGAGGATCGTGAGGTAATAACCAGCTGGACAATCTCAAAAATAGTTCCTGCTACTTTATGTACACCTAAAAGAAAACCTGGGCCCCTATTTTTGAATCACTCGCTTGGATATGGCGTGTGATTTTCGTTCGAAAACACATAAAAATTCAACGGAAATCACTCAAATTCTAGACGTGAGTACTCACAAAATTGAGCAATGATTTTTCAAATCCTTTTTATGTAGATTATAACTGGTTTTCATTCCAAAATTCGACTTTAAACATTGAATATCACACGCCATCTTGACGCGAGTGATTCAAAAATAGAGCTCCTGGCGCCTACCAAAAAGACGATATGAGGTGAGGTCACGACGATAGAGCTCTAAGTATGTAGGTACATCCATTCTTATCGCTGCCTGAGTTAGCATAACCGCGTGTAGTAAACACCCATCCACCCCTCCTGTGATGGTAGGTAGACCTGAGGTTGTCTCGAGGGAACCCACGCCGACCATGAGCAGTGCAAGTCTCTTCGATGTGACATGTGATAGAGACTTCAGAAATCAGAGGTCACCAATTTTTCTGTGAGTTCTGCCCTGTCCAAAAAGACATTATCGAAATAAAAAAAGGAAATTACTTTTCTAAACAATATGATGCAATATCAATTCGCATCCTCAGAAGCCGTAAGGACACGTAGGAACTACATTATCATAACTGTCTTACTCTTCATTGCGGTTTTCCTGGAATTTAATAAAGGTGATGCAATGTTGTGATTGTAAGGTAGACCTTAATCAGTGGTACTCACTTACCTCGTTAGTAGAGTAACTAAAATTAAAATATTTAATGGGCTGAAAAGAACAAAGTTTATTTCAAAGGTGTGTGGATGCCCCAAGTTAGGGCCGTACCTCACCGAGACGCCCATGGCGACGTCTCCGGCTACCACAATATCCAAGCTTAAAATATTAAAATAAAATGTATGGTTACTCATTTAGCTAGATTTTGGCTACCTTACCATTATTATCTTCTTGGATACGTCTAGACGGGGTATATGACCGGATGCCTTGAATCTACGTAAAAAGTTGAAACTTGTAATTTCAAATCAAAGGATAACGGTCCCATTAAATTGAGAAGGAACTTGACTCTTGAGTCAAGCTTGGCTAAGCCTGTCTGGACCGAAGACCTGCAAGAGCAAACCCAATTAAATGACAACATAACGTAACATTTGTATGTTTATTGGCAGATATAAAGATAAATATTAAAGACGAGTAGATGTTATTTCTTATCGGGGAATAATAAAACGAGCGAATAAAAAATAACTTGGCGACTGATGATGACATACTGTTTTAATCACTTGAGCGGTATGAATTTGAGTAAGCGAATAATAACTAAACTAACGACGAATATTGATTAATAATAAAATTCAGAACGAGCTTACAACAAGTGGGCTTTGTTATATCCATTTCAGATATAAAAATACTATCCGGGCGACTAAATTACTAACTGAGCGACTAGAAAAACAGAGGGGGCAGCTTTAATATTAAGATATTTTCGATTTTTCCAATTGAGGTTTTACATAACGAACTACAAAAAAGTTCACTCTGAGAAAAGTTTGTGACTGCTGTATTAATGATTATTGGGTACTGATATTCTATTTGAGGTCTTATGTTTTATATTTTATGCAAACTATAAAATGATTATTATTAACAACACCACCACTGAAATCAAAAATGATAGCCATTGGACAAAAATGAAAACGAGGCCGGGCTAGCACTTATCTACTAGTGACGATGAATAGTAGAGCTCCTCAACCCTAATACGAGTACCAATTAATGTTCCTTATAGTATTGATAAGAAAATCACTTTTTTTTATTGACTGAAGCGTCTTTTTTTCAACGGAATCCTTATAGTCTCGCCATGTCCGTCTGTCCGCAGTTCAGCGCAGAGTTAGGTGTTAGAAAACTGTAATTTTAACTCCTCGACAAAGTGGTAAAATAAGATTTTGAGAAATATTTTTTAATACACCTTAGTGAACATACATAAAATAAGCAAAATAATTGTCATGTAAATTTTTGCACAATTTAAATGCTTACATACATAGTATATACGGAACCCTTCGTGCGCGAATCCGACTCGCACTTGGCCGGTTTATAATTATTTGATTTAAGTAAATGCAAATTGATTATTATTTATTTTTCGTAATACATTGTTTAATTTAATAACCTATAAGAATATTTATTGTATCTTCAAATAGTAATTTTATAAGATGATTTTTTATTTAAATGTGGCCTCATAATACGCTAATTCGATTAGTATTTTTCAAAGCAGTTTTTGCATTCCAAACACTTCATATAAGATTAATACCACTCAGTTTGAAAAATCCATTTGCCAAATATTGAAAAAAATGCAGGACGTAATGTTGACACTCAATCAAAAATTGGGTCGCTCATATATTATGAAGCTTCTCATTTTGTATTTTAAGTAACTCATATTATTCTTTGTTAGTTGCTGATCTGTTGATTTCTCGTCACTCGCACTCAGTCGCTCACTTAGTAATTCTATAACCCAAATTAAGTATTTTTGACACTTAAAACATTAATTTACAGTCGCTCGTTTAAATACTACCCTTTCTTAGATAATGATAGGTCTATAGACTATCTATAGTGGGTGGGTAGACCAACTTAAGATTTTGATAGTGAATCATAGCGTTTGTTTTGTCTGATGATTGAAATACGTGGATCCGTTACACGTCGAACTGGCCACGCGGTCGACCTACACGTTACGATACGTTCATTTTCCTTATTTTGTTACTGTGTTTACCTCACGGAGTCTACCTGTTACTCCGACACGTAATAAAAACAGTAAACGTTGAACCGTCTTGAAAGGTGATGTGGCATTTGTGATGTAATTAGTGGGCAATATTTTTCAACGAAGGTGCAAGCTCGCGTGCTATTTGAAAATCTTATTAAAATATTTTCTTATGAAAATTTAATAGGGTCAAAATTGTGATATCGCATGTTACGTATAAAGAACTCCTCGATGTAACAAAATAATATAAAATGAACTTTTAATAGCTTCAATGGTTGTTTTATCTCGAGCTTGAGAGCGGGTTCTGAGTGCTATCCGCACAGTTTCGAGTCCCGTGTCTCAAGTCCTGAGATTGAACTTAAGTAGTTGCGCGTCGCAATCAGTTTTCGATATCAATTTGTTTTGATGCTGAACGACCCACGACCCTACTACAAACTTTATTATTTTATTCGCCAAGGCTGCTTCTCTGAATCGCTTGCAGATTTAATAAAACAATCATAAAAATATTATGGTGAGCCTGTATTGATTCAAGAATCAAGAGTGCAAATTCGATTCTCAGTGAACAATTGAGAAAATAAGGTTAGTCAACGAAGATGTAAGTTTATGCAGTCATCACTTGTACAAGATAAAACTTCAAATAAATTACTTATCAACTGGGATATTCAAAGATTAAATCCACTGACGTCATGTGAATTGACCGAAGTCAAATGATAACGGAGGCATTGCAATAGTTTTAGAACGGAATAATAAAAGGTAGCATCATGACATGACGTAAACAATGCGAATCCCGAATCAGGCGACATAATCATATTCTATTGAAAACCTTTTACTAAGTTGCTTGCACGATGACTGATCGGTGCAAGAAATACAACGCTACTAAAAATGCCAAATGTGAGTACATGGACCAACTAATAAATTTATCTATTGCAGGGAAGTCGGCAATCTCGAGGTGGTACGATCTCCGGGGCTCTGTTCAGCGGCGGAGGAGCAGGCCGCGGCTCGCATCTTTAGGTTCATGCTGATTAGTACCTGGCGTCGGCGGAGGGACGAAGTGCGATGCCTCCGGAAGACGCTGGAGTACCAGGTGCGATGAACACTGTAAATTACTAGCGTTAGGCACAAGTCAGTCTCGCTGCTGCCGTCTGTCGCAGTTGCTTCTGCCTCCGCCCGCCGCCATCGCCTACAAGCGGTCTATCTATAGATACATTCTTTCTGTGATGCAAGTATACTTTCTAACAGTGGTGGTAGGTCCAAAATAATGTAAAATATTCAACGACGATACTTACAGCTGCTGAAAAAAACGTAACCGATAATTTTGTTTTCTGTAATAAGTTTATAATCTTGTTCGTTTACGTAGTATTGTGTAACATCACAATTTCTGCCAATGCAGTCTAAATATGGATCGTCGCGTCGTCGTAAAGTTTTTGGCGCTGCCATAATATAGGTGCAGTCATAAAATGTTAATTAATAAATATGAATAAGTTGTAGTAGTACCTTGTAGTACTTAAGTAATCAGTGTAGACATATAAGGGCACCCATAGGCCTGATTTTCCTCCTACCAGTTAAGGATTAAGTAATGGTCGATTGATAAAATACTAGTGACGCCCAAAAGTCTAGTGTGACGCAAAAGAGTAGAACAGGTAAACATAAGGATAATGCAAAACAGTAACATGAAACATGCGCTTGGGTTAAAATGTAATTTCTCAAAACAGTCTATCACAATGTAGGTGACGTGCTCGGAGCGGCTGCGCATCCAGGTGTCGACGCTTAAAGCGCTGCTGGA
This sequence comes from Pyrausta aurata, assembly GCA_963584085.1. Classification (NCBI taxonomy): domain Eukaryota; kingdom Metazoa; phylum Arthropoda; class Insecta; order Lepidoptera; family Crambidae; genus Pyrausta; species Pyrausta aurata. The sequence continues at coordinate 3,544 of CAUZXH010000448.1, read as the reverse complement.
CTCCGACAACGCGAAGGTGCGGCTGGCCATGCGCGAGCTCGAGCGCCTCAAGCGGCTGCTGCACGAGAAGGAGCTGGAGAAAGCGCTGCTTCAGCGGGTAAGGACTTAGCTACATCTACACTGAATCTCATAGTGTCACTCAGAACCATTATTTAACAGAGCGAGAGTGAGACTACGCGGCTGAATTGACGAGTCCTGTGTCCTTTTCCTCTGTAGCCAATAAGCAATTACATTCAGTTTATTGCACTCTAGCCTTTCATTAGGGAAAATGGTTTATAAGTAACGTGATTACGTGACTCACTATTGCCACTGACTCTACGCTCTCAACTCGGATCAAATGCTACTCAAGCACGAGTTTAATAATAAATTGTTGATGCGATATGTGAACGCGTTTTATTGCTTAGCCTGATTAGCATATTTAAACCTAAGAGCCGTGATTGAAAACCTGTTTGATTTTGTACATGTCTTGGACAAGACAACATGGTAAAAAAATTACATTTTGGTTTAACATAAGGTTGTTGGTTTTTGGAAAAGCAATTAGTTATAATCAAACTGTTGTTGTTCTAAACAGGAAAAACAGGCTCTCGAACGAGATGTGTGCGCGGCGCAGGATCAAGCCTCGGAAATGAGCATCGGTATGTTAATAAAATGATAGGTAGTTGTATAGTGTAGTGTAGCTTACTCTATCATCACCACTGTAAAAATAATTTCGGTATCTGTGTTGCCAAAGCAATCACCACTCACTCTTAGACAGACTTAGTTATGCGATTTAAAGTTGGCATATTAAGTCGCGGTTAGTAAAATATTATTTATATCATTTTAATAGTCTGACAGACAGCAATATAAATGATATTACTCCGAAGTTAGTTAATCTGGGTTAGCCTGGGTTGTCGCCCCCAGTATTGAAGCCAGTTTGCCTAAGTAATGAAACGATAGTGTTGAAGTAGCTAAGTTCTCGTGTAGTTAATGTAGTCCAATTCGAAATAATCCTTTAAATTGATTAATTTGTACTAGATCTATCTCGTAATGTTTTAGGGGCGAAAATTGGTCAATGATGTAGATAAAGACTACTTAAGTACTGAGTCACGATTTAACTATAATTGGTCTCTCAGTAATATTATAATGGCATGGAATTTTGACAATTCACACAATCAGTATACGGATAGGAAGAAAGAAATAGGATATCAAGTAAGTTTTAAGCATTGGACACACGTTAGTCAGACCCAAATTAGGTTGCGATTTGTGATACTTGTGATAAGAGAATGACACATCCCATTTTTTAGGTACCCATATGCAGGTAAGATTCAATCTGGGTTCAAGCCCAAAAATTGGTTATTTTGCCTGAAATGTATAAGACATTTGAAATGTGCTTTTTTCTAATTTCAAACTTTGCAACCTTGTTCATAACTGCTTAGACCGACGGCGACATTATGAAAATATCGCGTCTAATAAAACTTTTACGACTTTTCGGCTCAGATGACCATCAGGTACGATTGTGCAAAGCAGATTCCTCTGTTGATAATCTGCACACCTACTGCTGCATTTACTATTTAGTGAACTACAACCTACTACAACTACTTGACACTGCGGATCTCGTACACCGAAACTATTGATTTAATGAAAAACTTTCAATATGATGTCGCGATTTTTAGAAACGTATCATTCTCAAGGCAAAACAATCAAAGCTGCTATAAAGAGGTGGTACGATTTTCAATAAGTGTTCTGTCCGTCTGTTGTGCAGGTTGGCGCAACTGCCGCAACGAGCTGGACGGTGCACGCGCGGGAGCCGCTGCGTGCGAGCGCGCGCTGTCGCTGGAGCGCGCCGCCGCGGCTGACGCGCGTGCGCAGCGCGATCTCGCCTACCGCAGGGTGAGTTGGAAGCTGTGTTTCAAAGAAAGCGGGGCTGCCACCTGTGTCGTGCTGATCACAGACGGACCCACGTGTGCGGACAAACAGCTTGATAGACCTAGATTAACATTCAAGCTCCGCTTAGCTCATCTCCTCAGCCCAGCTTTTGGCATAACTTCAGCTAGCTTTACAGCATATAGCTTTCCATCACTCATCTTCGCGAAGCTTAATGATTAATAAGGTACTGTATATACTTTAAAGAACCGCGAATTTAGCGAACAATCTTGTCCAAATTTATGAGCAAGTGCGCTTGCTTGCGCTCGTCTCCGTTGAGACATTGTATGTTACACACTTCAGAAAATTCACGACCGTACTCTACAATCTACAGCCATGTCGACGAATAGTTTACGCTTCGATAATAATAACAAAGTATTTAATTTTCTTACTATCAGACTTGAACATTTTATAAGTAGCAGTGAAAGAAGGTGATTAAGTGTGTTGGTAGGTGAGGTCGATATGATATTACATAAATAGATATACACGTAGTATCTAATCAGAAATCTAAATTGTACACACGATGATTCATCTAAGTGTCTACTATGAGCATTGGCCGTGCGGTAGGCTAGTTATATGGGTAGGTAGGTACTACATGTGGTAATCAAGTAATTTATAACATGTAAAATCTAGATAGCTAAACAGAAATCCTTCTTCTCAAAATACCACACTAACAAAAACAGTAAATTTATTGCGATATTTCTTTTACAGTCTGTATAAACCCTTTGAAACAAATAATAACTATGGTGATGTGATCTAAGTACTTATTTAACATGCATTTTATGTTTTGTTTACAACAAGAATGTGAATTTAGTACCTAGCTACATCCGAAAGCCTAACACAAACTTAGAATATTTGAATCACTCAAACGAGAGATGCTTACATTCACCGATTGTGGCGTCTAAACATCTTAGAACACACGTTTATGGTTTTTGTCTTCCAGCTAAGTATTTTGTTAGGCTCCCATGCGTGAGTCTGAACAGTTTTTAAGCAATCAGCATTGCTATCCCGAAGCACTAGCACAAGGCGCAAAATAGAGACTTGTGTGTGGCAGGCACCGTATGGCTGCGTTCTCACAGGAGCTGAGCTAAACAGGCTCGTCCGAATATTCTCTCTCTTTCTCGAAAGATAGGTAATGAGTGTGTGTTCTAACAGCTGTCCATAATTGAGGAGGAGCTGGCCCAGCACGAGGCGCTCTTAGCGGCGGCGGAGGAGGAGGCAGCGGCGCTGCGCAGGGAGGCCGACGAGCGCGCGCGCGAGCTCGAGCGAGCCTCCGAGCAGCTGCGGCTCGAGCAGGAGTTAGTACCTATTCATCTTCTCTGACGCCACTAACCACAAGAGTAAATTTGGTCTTCGCGACCATGGTGTGGCCGTAGCATAGCAAGCTAGGGCACGTCGCTCACATGTGGTGTCGAGCCGCGGGCGTACAAGTGTTGCGCCGTTTCTTGATTTGTGTTGTGATAGAATAATTTGACATTGCGGTCATATAACGGAGACGCGTTGTGGGCGACGTGCAGACGAGGAGTAAGTATACTTCGCAATTCGATTTCCGATCCGATCCGATTCGACACCGATTCATTACCTCAACTTACCAGTGAGCGACGCTTCCAGGCCCTAGCTAGGGACTAGGGAAACTAATTTG
>CAUZXH010000447.1:0-20085 GCA_963584085.1 Pyrausta aurata | reverse complement strand
CCCGCGTGGACTGACGCCGCTCCGCGTTCCGTGTTCCCTCGAAGGAGTGCGCGGGCGGCCGCGTCGTCGGCTAGCGTGACGCTGTCGGTGATGAAAACTGAACAATTATCTTGTAGACTTTGTAAATAAGATTTATTTAGATAGACGTAAGAGTAACGGCTAGGATGCGTTCGAGTTATTTTGCGATCCATAGTCTATGAGAGGGTTTATGTGTTAAGAGGGAATTATATAAGAGTTAGTGAAATTCATCGATGAACTTAGATATTGTTGAATTATACTCATGAGTTAGATATTAGAATGAGTCTTTATTTGAATGCCAAAATCTGTTTACATCAACTGAGGCCAAAATACATATTTATTTCGATTTTATTTGTTGAATATGAATCATTTAGCTACTGTATTTATTGAAAACTTCCAGTTTAGTAGATGTGAAGATTGATAAGTTACATGAAGTGCTATAAAATTAAACATTCCTTTATGTTTATTTCAGATATGGTTTAGCGAGATTATCGAATATAGCAAACGACAAGATTGTTGATACGCTTTGTTAATGGCAAAGATAATCTTAAAAGAGAAGTTATATTTGGGCTATGCTTTTTGATAGCACATAGCTTAGAGCACGGCAACTTTTAAGCAGCTATTTAATTTTAAGCGGTTTTCTGCAATCTGCATTGACAGTAGTTATGAAGTCCTTTGTTAAATATTTGTTATTAGAATAGTAACTAAGGATGCAACTTATCTGTCTGTTTCCTGGATCAAAGTTTAGGATACATTTATTGTAAAAGCCTAGTCTCGAGCAGAACTATATTATTATACGCTTTAGGTGTCCCGCGATTAAAATAATATTTGAAATTAAGTCACAAAATCAGCACAATTTTCATAACTTACACCGTCAACATAAACAAACAGCCACCGTCTTCGCGTTTTTGTCCGCTATTGGAGACGCGAGCTAAAATTATGGTTCCTAGGAAAATAACCTTGGATACGATATACTTTCACAGCCATTTTGTTTGATTCAGGAGTAGCCCTTCCCGCAGTTTCAACATCACAAATAAATTATTTAGAAAAAAAGATTATAGGTAGTACATTTAATACTTTCATTTCGTACGTGTTACTATATATGGTAACATTCATAACATCCAATGTCTCTTGAACCTGATTATAATCAATGATATTTAAAAATAATAGATATGTTACCCGGGCGCGCAATGTGAAGATGCGAAAATGTCCTAATTACGACGTCTTACCCCTAGTCTGCGAATATGTATACAACAAGTGTAACGTCTCTGATAATGATTGTAAATCCTATGAAATGCCATCGTGTGTGTTTTAAAAGTGTACAAACTATGATAAGAAAGTAAAACAAGCATATGTAATCTCGTATGACATGTAATTATTAAATTTTAAATATTTTTACTGAAAATCCATTTTACAATACGGTTACAAAGGTGAAAGAGAAAGTAAATTGATATTTTTTACAAGTGTGAAAAGGACGCAATGTCCTCGACACCAAGTCAATCATTGATTGGTTATTATTACTAATTCAAGTGTGCAGTGCCGAGAAGTGAATGGTCAATAAGTGTAATTTAGTTTACACTTGAGCGTAACGGAGAATTACTCAGTACTTATCTCTTTTTTTCTTACTGTTTATATATTATGATATCTCATTCCCACATCGTTTAGGAATGTGGTTAATAATAATAATTGCGCATGTTGCTGTCACTCCAGACCAGCCACAGATTCGTTGGTTTTGTGAGCGTATAACATATCTATTCTTTTTAAAAATCATTGATTATAATACTAATAGTGAGGATACAAACAAAACAACTCGAAAACGACAGGACTTGGCGGCGATAAACATAAATAGACACATAGTAGACTTTAATTGCTATTGCAACTAATAAACAGGTATATTTTGTCATGGCTTTAATCATCATATTGTATGATCTGAGTATAATTTATATAAACCTGTTATGTAACATTGTGACGTGTGTGCTTAAACATGAAGAATTCCAGCCTGACTGTTATAGCTGAATTGAAAGCCAATGTGTTCATATAATTCACATTGTGTGATTCATTCTGTTCAGTTTCAAATATTTGCAAATTGCAGTTCAGATATTCTAAAAGAAATAGTATGGTGTTAAATTATCACGATTTCCCAATAGATTTTAGAAAATTAATTAAATCCTCATCGAATTTCTTCGTATTATGTGACTCCAACTAAATTCTCAACAATGCAGACTAGAATAATTTCCATAAAAATGCATTTCTTTGTGTGATTAATTTAAGGCCGTCTTATTCCGTCAAATTATCTCATAAGCCCCGCCCCCTTGTTAAAAGTGCGGGGCGCTTCCCCCACCAGCACCCCCGCACAAAACTTTTTCTGTCAACTTTGTCTTACAAATCTCGTGTATAATTAAGCCATCTAGTGTTTATTTAAGGAACAAAATTTTCTTGAATAAGATACTTCATGCGCTTTTGTAAGTAACATACCCACGCCATCTAGCAGAACCCCTAAGAACTTTTACAAAATGGTTTCTTTAGTACACCATACATGCTTTTTAGTCTAAACGTTTATCGAAAGAACAAGGAACGCAAAGAGTGGCATTTCATTCTCACACGACTGGTCAGCACTTTATGCCAGCAACCTGTAACCATTATAAAAACAAGAAAGAATATCCGATAACATTTATTATATTCTTTATTGCACTTATAAGATGTACAGAAAATAGGTACAAGAAGTCACAATGTGAACAGAGGTGGGCTTATCCCTAAAAGATACCTCTTCCAGCCAACCCATAGGTGTAGGAAATGTAATGTAATAACATTTAGGTGGTTTATATTAAGATCCTTTTTGTCGACACAGTTATAGTCTCACTACTATCTTCCATCAGTCTTCCAATTGATGATGACTGAAGACAATTACAGATATGGCACTTCAAATTTAGGGTTCCGTACAAACCAGTAGGTATATAAGTCAAAGTTCACCCATCACGAGAATTTTGTCATGGTTTTTTTTACACACTGAAATTCATAACATTTCAAATCATCATCATCATTCTCTTGCCCTGTTCCCAGTTTATCTAGGGTCTGCGTAGTATGTTTCACGCTTCCGTTTAACATTACAATCCTTTAATAATATCAAAGTTTTTTATTTACTAGTCGTCTCCCGCGACGTCGCCCGCGTATATTTTGGATGTCCCGTGAAATGGTTCAAGTAAATTAATGGTTTAAAGTAATTACTATCGAGGTCACCCACACCACGCTTAAAATACTCGCTTAATATCAGCCTGAACTATAAAAAGGCTTGACTATCATGTGTTAGAAAGTAAGAAAATAGTAAGGCAAAAGTAGTTAGTAGTAATCTCTCATTTAGATGCAATACTTTTTTCGGCGAAGTTCACTATCAAATATACTGAGCATTGAACTTGGCTATCATTTTTCACATTGATGTTTTTGTTGGGATATCATAACTTTTTATAGAAATATTTATTTGCTTATTCATAAATCATTAATACATATTTTGTGCAAGCTTCCATCCACTTAATTATAACGGTTTCAGACCCTACAATTAAAAAAATTTATTTTGTTTTCAGATTTTTTCCTTCGCTTACACATTATTACCTAGCTAGATGCCATATTTCAACTGTCTAGGTTTGTTAATTAGAGCACCGCACCCACACAATTACTTTGATAAACCATATATGGTTTTGCCATGTTTGACTTTTTGTAGTCTAGCTTATAGACCTTTTTTACTATAAAACTGTAATTTGGCATGGGTTTCTTTATATCCTAATCACACCGCCTAAAATATGTATTTTAAAATATTTTTGGGACACCTCCCTACAAGGAATGAATTATGATGAGCATGAGTTCCTACACCGAAAGGGCAACACCAGGGTTTATCTCATGAATCGTGATAGTAAGACAGTTGAAATTTTCAGGAAGGATGTATTCATGTTGCCGTTGAAAAAACAAAAACTTAAAAAACAGTTTTTTTTTTCAGGTTGCTCTCATACAACTTATCTACTCTGATAATGATAATAATGAGGGGCTGCCCCATTATTAGGACTTCATATCTTTTGTATGGGACTCCCTGACAACAGATATGATGTTTATGCCATTTTCATAGATAATGGTACGGAACCCTTCGTGACCCCGAAGCGCCATTTGGCGCTAACTACAAGATTAATAGAATTATTATGTGTCACAAACACCAAAGTTGTTTTGGATATTCAGTAACAGCAATTTGAGGAACGGTTATAAAAATAAAATTAAGACAGTCTCCACACATTTTCGACAGAACAAAATTGAAAAAATTATTCAGATTTGACATTTCTGAATGCAAATATAATTGGATTATACTGAGTAATCTCCATGTTCGTCGCTCAAGTCCATGTCACCAAATAAGAGATAGATAGATAGTCAATGCATTATTACTACACGATTCAGAAAATGTGTACGTACGTACGTAAATAACATGGAAACCTGAGTTCCATACACGAAGAGAGCTAGACCGACCTTAACTTAACCTCCAATGTTTGTATTTTGTCACAGGAGTCTAGATGTAAATAAATAAATAAAATTAATATAGACCTATCACCTAATAATTTTCTCCCTCCCTCAAATTCATATAATATTTTCTCGTCTCCAATATACTAGAGTCACCAGGGCACAGCTTTAGCATTTGAGATTACTGCTAAACCTACAGTTATGGTTTAGCTCTGATTTTTCCAAATAGAGAAAATGTTCAAAACTACAATAATTTGACATGAGTGTTTTATGCTTTTTGTTTATATTGTTACTATAGAAACGGATTCATCTCTACGATTGGTACAAAAATATAGTTCATTTATTCACAACAATTATATATGTCGCTACAGCCTTTCTCTTTTTATTTTGCTTAACACGTAGAGGTTGGGGGTTCCATCCTCATGGCATTGAGGAGATTTATCCGCATGGTGATGATGTTTTTGATACTAATTTTCTTTTTGAAATTTATTTTCATTGTTATGTAGTTTTTTTAATAGGATTTGCTACTTTAAAAAAACACCTAAAAATTTAATTAGTTTTTATTTTTAATTTTTTTTATTTTAAATGTTAAAATGTCCAAAAATTAAAATAAATACTTATTTCGTTTTCTAAAAAAATATTGTGACTATGTAGAAAAATATTCATGACACCCCCGATTTGAACTCGCGACCTTTGATTAGTATAAGACTGGTGCTGATCCAACTGAGCGTGACGCGGCGCGGCGAAATTAGCTATTATTAGTTCTTAGGTGTTTTACGTAATTAAGTACGCAAATAAAATTGCAAAAATTGACATAGGTCCAGCGTTCGCAGTGGCGTCAAGGGGAATGAGGAAATGGTATCTCGTGCTTGTCATTTGAATAAAAAGATAGCGCTATTTCTGCTTGCATGTATAGAACAGAGATGACACGAAGATCAACTGTTGCGTCAAAGTCGTTGCGCGAATCACCATCGTCACAAGTGTGAGAATCACTAAATCAGTGTTTTATGAATGAAAATGTTAATTAAACTGGAAAAAAACGATTGGACGCCCTAAACATCTTTGGTGTCTAAAGTAATCTTAAAAAGACAATTGGAAGAATTTGCTGCTTGTAAGAAAGAATACAGACTAATGAAAAAAATGGACCTTTCTTTGCCTGAACATAACACCGATAAAAACTAAAAAAAAATCATTTGATTCATAGCTGAGATCTCACTTATGTGGTCAAAATGTATATTCTTATAATCCCCTGTTCCTCACATCTGTGTAGCTTGAGCAAATCAAGATCAAAAAAGTCGAAATAGGTCAAATAAAGTGTTTTTAGATATTTCGTTATTCTGATCTAAATAACAAACATTTTGAAATCATTTTAACATGTATATGTGTAGAATGGAATTACCTACTAAAATATGTGATTTTCATAAATATAAGTCCAATAATTTGAAAACTACATAGAAAATACGAAAAAAAAGGGGCCCACTTCTGAGGCAATTATTATCGAGCAAAGTAATTACAATCGTGTTTCCAACCACAATCCAGCTTTCTAGTAATCTTCTTCTATAACATATATAGATTCGAGATTTAAATAATTAGTGTTTCCATGTTTAAACTCAATCGAAACATCGTAAAAATGGAATATCTAAGCCTTAAAACAATCTGAATAAAAGTCAAAAAAGCTTTACGGCTTTTATTATTTCTTACTTCTTGATTCATTAATGTCCTGTAGTAGCAATAGAAATGTTATACATACATGTATAGTGATAAATGTAATTCTGAATTATGTAATATGTTTTTATAGTTGCAATATTTTACTGTTTATCATAATATTTTAAATTAAAAACGATTGTATCTGAAGAACTAGAAAGAAAATGAGAATCAACTGACTTAGGTCCAATTGCATGGCCCCGGGTTAGCCCCGGTTAACTCCAAGTTAAATCATCTGTGATGTTGACAGAGAGATAAAGACGCGTAACATTTTACTCTCGGGCTAAATGTTTACCTGCGTATGTTGGCCTTTAAGGTTTGGCTACAATTTAAATGTTGCTTTTAGATCATTAACAATTCGAAAACCGCGTTTTCTATCCTTTATTTGTTCTTGTCTAATGTGAATGCTACGTTTAGTTATTTAACAGCCTAACCAGTATATCATATTGACTGACTGGTGGTAGCGGTTCGGCTTGCACTACATACACCGAATAATGTACTTATAAGTATTCCTCTAAGGCATTTGGTCTTACACTTAAATCGGCATGTTGACACAAAATATAAAAGTTTATTAAATTACTTTTAATTTAGCGTATGAGACATGGTACCTGAATCGGTACTCTCATTAATACTATTGTTCAGTTTACAATCTTTTTTATGCATTTTAGCAAAATATTGTAACATAGTTTTTTATATGAATGATGAATAAATCAGAAAGCCATGTTCTGTAAAAAATATCATAACTTATTTCAAGGCAATAACTACGGATGGATCTAACTAAAATAACGAGTCTGGAATCTCAATTTCGTATTTTTTGTATATTTTTATTTTCTGTGCTAAAATTGTGTTTAAAAAAGTCATGTATTCTGTATAATTTTGAGCAACCGCATGTTGGCGATTGCTAGCGCATTAATGTTACCGCCGACTGGTGACACCATCGTTGTATCTTAGTGAGCAAGGTACACAACGTACATAGGGGATGTACTTACTTTGCTTTACATAATAATAATAACCACGGACGTATTTATTATCCAACGCTGTACTGTGACTCCAGAGGGCCGTTTGCTACTCTATGTAAAAAAATAAACTCTTAATTGAATATCTTTTTTTTATATAGGATAAAAGAGAAAATTAAGCAATTCAATAACGATTTATTAAGAATTTAACAGAATTGGTCCCCTGGTTTGTGCCGAGCCCCATATAACTATTGGTTATGTTTGATCGCCTGCATCTAATAATGTGTCACAAGAACATTTCAATCACCCAATTACACAGCTCAATGATTTTTATTTATTTTTTCTTGTCTGGATTGTAAAATGAAATTAATACCTATTATGTTGAAATGTATTTATTTGGTATGTTTTTGACTTGATCTTCCTTTTGCATTATTTCTATCACATTTACGAATTTTGTATACTTTTTAATTGGCTTATTACCTATATATTCATGAACTAATTATTTATTGATAATTTAAACGTTTCATATGACTTCATAATTTTTCGTGAAATTCACAATAATTAAATTTAGTACATTACAGCATTTTTAATAATACTACTCAAGAGGGTTCTATTAGCTTCGCATATTTTCAATCTTCAGTAAGTCAAGTACAAAGTGCTTTGTATAAATTAATGTTACATAGGTACTTCATGTTGTATTTGAAGAGACCCGAGAAAACCACCAAATATTGTTTCCAATACCTACATTAGCCTTATAAAATGCCTAATGTTTTACTGAAGAGAATATTTTATAGTTTTATTAACTTATTACAAAATGAAGTATATCTACTATACATAGAATGTATAAATTAAATTTAATATTAGGTGAATATTATGTTAAATAATCGTGTACCATAGTATGTATAAAATAAAGTTGACTAATAACTGTAAGTTCTGTTATGTAGAGATTTTTGTTTGTAATATTGTTACACTACTGCGTGGACTTCTCACAGGTGGTCCAATTTTTATAATCTAACCAATAAAATATCGATGTGGTTGTACATTTACATTTTGAATAGAATTACTCTATTTATTAAAAATCTTTTGTTTAAAATCGTATCCCATCTATTTCAGATTTACCTCATATATATTTTTAGAGTTCCTTATCTGAAAGAAAAAAACGGATATATGCCATCATAATACTTTATTATACAACAAGCATAACCATAACTTCATAAAATATATTACAAATGTATAACAGTTATTAATTTTTAACAGCAAATTTGCCTATTTGAAATTGTGTATTTACTATTTATCTATATACTCTGCAAAAGAAAAAAGTCAAATAGGCAGAAAGGGCTAGCAAGTACTAGAAACATAGCCATGTCATTGTTATAGGTAAACCGCTTCATTGAGACTTCGCCTGCGGGTACAGGGGTGCGGGCGGCGGGGATACACAAGAGACGAAAATTTGCCGTGACATTTTTTTAAGATATGTGACGTCAGTGGTCACAATGGTGGGCGTCAGTGTCGACACTTTATAACATTACAAAAAATATTGGAAAAAAATATTCGATTCGATACAATTACACCAATGAGAGTGAATTAATTCTAAATATTAAAATGCCCTGTCATAAGCTTTGTTCGTGTCCATAGTACATAAAGTTAAGAGATAAAAGACGAGAGAGAGAGAGAGAGAGAGAGAGAGAGTAAAAGAAGAGAAGAATTTAAATTAGAATGAGGAATATAGAAGTTGACCTTTGGATCATTGGGAGTGTTTGAAGTTGAAGAAAAATAGTAGTATAATATTCAATAGTGGCAAATAGCAATAGAAAATGTACTCTTCTTCTTAACTATTAAATCGTCTCCTTTTCTTTCGACTTCTAGATCACTCAGGGCACTCCAAAGTTCCAAACATTCCAATGACTCACACTTACATTTCAATCATAACGTCAATATCCCTCATTTAAATTCAAACGATTCCCTTTCTTACTCACTCTCGTCTTTCCTCTCTTTCGCCGACTACTGCATACATTTTATAAAACCGCTTAAACAGTCAGGTATCAAACGACTGCCGGGAGTCGCATAATAATGGAATTTCTATTGTGTCTCGTTCACACATACTGGACGAGTTAAATTCTATAATTTAAGAAGTATCTATCTTACATTAATATTATATGTAAGGTATTCCATACACATTTTATACTTTCACACCACAGAACATAAAAAACGATAGAAGTAGTATTAACTCCTATTTGTATGAAAACCAGTGTGACCAAACTAACACATTTGTGATTATATCACATTATCACGCACACCAAGAATGTCTTGTAGCGATTGGTTACCTTTCAACGTCAGATAGTTTCGCTACCCGACACTAGATGCCTCTTATTCACTATCAGATAGTTCCGCCACCTGACGACAGATGCTATTTAAGAATCATTCATAGCTAGAGATGGGACATTTACTAGATAGATATTCATGTCGATATTTTTGTTATGGAACATAAGACAGCATTATGTTTAATCATATATTTTTAAAAATATACAAATTGTTAATGACTTCTTTATTGTAAGCTATAAATGACAAAAAATACCGGAATAAAGGCAATGTTCATTATGAGAAGAGATAAACGCACTCCAAAAAATCTGTATTTACTTACAAGAGACATTTAATTTACATTTATTCACTATGAAAATAATATTAAGTTATTAATTAAATGTGTTTATTAATTTATTTAAACAAGTTATTAATTATATACGAAAAAAAACCAAAAAAGGAAATCCCTAAAGCTGGAGGGCGTAAAAAAATTATGGCAGGAAACGACAGTAAAAGTCATTTTAATTTGGCATGCGATGTACAAAGATCCTTTATATTTAATTACCTTTTACTTAGTACTTGGCTTACTATTTTTTAGTATTTCGTTATTATATTTACATTTATTAAAAAAAACATCAATTTATCAAACTTTTTAAAAACTTTCCTTTTTTATGTCATACAATAACAAGTATCGATAGCTAACTTATCGATATTTTGATTTGGTCATTCCCTAAATGAGTAGCGTTTCGACAATAAGTAACAGTCAAAATATAGTTTCGACCTTATCTCTATGAACAGTGGAATGGTTTTAGGTTGTAATTTATATGGATTGTTATTTTCTGCAAAATTTACAATTTCTATTGAAATAATGATATAATATTACTTACCGATGATATGTTACGCCTCCTTTGGATAAATTGTTTGTAGTGCTTGTGTTTTTGCACTCTAATACAGTGCAGGTCGGCATATTTAAAGTTTTTTGTTCGTACAACAAAACGTCTTAAAAGTTCGAGCAACTGTCACCGTCTGAAGCGCGTGGAAGGGGGCGGGAACCTAAGATGCGCCAAGCTTGGCTTATGCGTTGCTACACGGGGCCCGCCTACTTACTACTTCTACTCGTTTTTTATGTTCTGTGTTTCACACAATAGGTAAAGATTATATAGCAGCCTAAGCTATGCATCCTGGGGACATGTAATGTGTGATTATATTTGTCTGATTAAAGATGTTTTCCCGGAATCAAATTAACTTATCGTATTTCTCGTCGAAATCAGTCTTGCTTCGTGTTTGGATTCTTACACCCGCAACAAGCGTTTAACAAAAGCATTACACATACATACATTTTACAATTGTGTACTGATCTCATGTTAAATGCTATCGTAATCATCATAATTGAATTCAGCACCAGTCGATGGTGATAAAAGATCTTGTTGGGCATTGGACGAGTGTTTCTCACTCTTTGACTTCTTGTTTTTGTGTTTCTTTTCCTTTCGATCGGACTTGTCGATGTAATCGCCTTTATCTTTGTCTTTGGATTTCTTCTTCTTGTGTTTCTTCTCTGGCTGTAAGTAGAGTTTTTTGTAACTTATCAGTATGAAAAGTATGTTACGCATCAAATAGTATCTAATATCGATTAATTGTCTGTGTTCTGTCTCGAAGCGCTGGTAGGGCCCTAAAGATAAGGAGACATGTTTCGGCCCTTTCAAGGCACATTTATTATTATTTTTTTCACTGTATATTTTGACGTTCGTAAGTGTCATTTCATGACCTAAATTGAAATAAAGATTTTAAATTTGAATTTGAATAATGATTTAAAGTAAATATTGGTATCAGTAGGTTCGTGGACTGCCTCATAATAATTACCTTTTCTTCAGGTTCTTTGGGTATATCTGGATCTTCTCCGCCTGAAATGACATAAAAAAGTATTAATTGATTGATTGCGCAGGTCAGAACAACAAAATCTATAAATTAATCACCTTCCGGAGATCTTCGCGCACTTGCATCGCCTGCCCAAAGAGGGAAATCGTTGTCAATTGACAGATGTAGGCTGTGGTTGCTCTCCAACATCGAGACACTCGACTCTTCTTGTGGCGAGCTCTCTTTGCTTAGCGATGTTCGCCTCATGAATCTATTCAGAGAATCCTCATCTTTGTCAGATCTTGACACAAATGTTTTGTGCTCGGAAGACATGATCGTGGGATTTATTATGCTTTCAGTTGACGGTACTCCACCGTCAAAATCGAAATCATCTTGATCAACCGTCACTTTCGGATTCGTTGCATTTTCTTCATCACTGCGAAGTGAGAAATTAAAAGTTACATAAGTTAGTGACTCTATCTGATGATTTGTGACTGATATAATCTAAACTTACCTGTCTGTTTCGTAATTATAATCTTGATTAGTATTTGATAGAGGTGCTAAGTCTTCTAAGAAACTGCTATCTAGTGTTCCTGCATAAAACTCATCTAGGGCGCCAGAAGACGCAGATATGTTTGCTTGTGAGGGCGTACTTTGTTCACTGGAATACATTAAGAAATTATTAGGACCAGTAGTATAATAAAAAAAAATATGTTTATAGGTAGACGGCATACTCAGTTTTGCGGTTCACCTATAAAAAGAGGCACTTGATTAGAGACCTTATTAAAGTGTCGTAAAACATTTAATTGCTGCTGACTAATATTTACCTGGTAGACTGAAGAAAGGCGAGGATTGCCAGACCAATAATAAGAGGAATGTTTACCTGTCGTGGCTGGGTCTGGATGGGGTCATCTCCAAGCTGACGGTTTGCTTGGCTCTTGTTAGTTCTGGGCTCACATACTGGCTCTGTTGCGGTTGCGAATTCTCTGTCAAACTGCTTTGTGGTTTTGGAGGATTCAACGACTGTGCAAGCTGAAGAATGAGATTAATTTAGTAAGGTTTATGTCGAAAGAACTTAAATTTTTTTACAAACGGAGCCTGGCCACACTAAAAACCTTGTAAAATCGATAGATCATATTATTGTAAATCGAAAATATACATTGGTAAAACTTCGTAGTGATGGGTTTTCGAATTCTAAGCCGCTAAAAAAGAAAACGAAAATTCGAGCGTCCTTCACAGCATATTTATGGCTAAACGTGACGGTTTAGGAGATTTTTTTTATAGAATACTTTAAGTGTAAAATGATATAAGGAACCGATTTTTTAAGGTTTGATTATTGGCCGCTATATATTATCTGTGCCGCTACTTTCGAAATAATTATAGGTAAACCGCGAAATTGAGACCTCGCCTGCGGGGTACAGGGGCGCGGGGGGAGGCGAGAGCGGGGCTTGTGAGAGGTGCGGGCGGTAGGCACATTCTTTTCAAAATTCAGTACGCTCGCTACACAGGTAGCGATAGCATCTGTTGACGCTATCGCTACCTGTGTGTTGAGTACACAAGAGAATACTGTCTGACTGAAGTCTGAAGATGAGTCGCAGTATATTCGGACACAAAATCTATATTATTGTATTTTTGTCGTGTTTTTTTTAAATTCTATTTTACATTATTCTAGCATTAAGTCCACCGTTTGAACACTGTTAAATAACAGTGTTTAAATAAATGCTCTAAATATATACGAATATTATATAATAAAATATAGATCTAAACTCAGTGGAATATGAACTAGATATGAATATGAACTCGATAATACACTCAAACAAAACAGTCGCAAAAGTTACCAGGGAATGTTATTTGAAGTTTTTAATTTTGCCAAAAAATCTATCTTATTTTAAAATTCCATTTTATTTATTGATCAAAATCTACGATTTTGGATAGTAATATTTAGAATTAATTCACTTTTATTGGTGTAATTGTATTGAATCGAATATTATTTCCAATATGTTATGTAATGTTTATAAAGTGTCGACACTGACGACCACTATTGTGACCACTGACGTCACATATCTTAAGAACTGTCACGGCAAATTTCGTCTCTTGTGTATCACCGCCGCCCGCACCCCTTACATTCCCCGCTCTCGTCTTTCCGCCCGCACCCCTGTACCCCGCAGGCGAAGTCTCAATGAACCTATAAATGGCGGAACGAAAAGTGAGTCAATAGATCTATACGCCTTTAACGGTAAAGTAAATAATAACAATTACTCACAAGAGGATTTACGTGAGGTGGCACAATTGGCTTGCCGGCCCCTAAAACTATGCTTGGAGAGCGGTCGCTCGGGCGTGGTTCTGTTTTAGCCGAATTCTGTTTCCGCTTGTTGGCCAATCTGTCTACGAAGGAGTTGTAGTGTGCCTCCTCCGAATTCTGAATAAACAAAAAACATGTTTTTTTTGCAAACTGGTTATTAAAATAACCCACGCTACTCGCTAGAATTTGTCTTCATAAGTCACTCTCGGGTATGAAACAAATGTTTTGTTTTTTTAGGCATAGACCCAATTACTATTTCGCTGATAAAGTTGATACCAAAACTAAATGTAATAGAAGATTATGATATCATCAAATGATTTTTCGTTCTTTGGGTCGTCAAAGCATGTCTATCTATATAAATAAATAATGTAATTAATATGTAAAACTATAGAATAAGTCCTCATAAGTAAGTAAGTAAGTTATCATAGAAAATTCAGGTAATAGGTATATACTTGGAAATCATCAAGTTCTTTTTCGATTGCCTCTATATCTTTCTGATTTCTCTGTAGTTGTTCTAGTAAACTTGTCCTCTGCAGTCTCAGAAATGGAACGCTAAGAAATTTATGAAGTAACCGCAATCCGAAACCATTTCTCATTGACGACTCTGCATAACGCACTGGTGCTGTCCTGTAATGGAAGGAAATAGAGGGCCACATTATAAATCTTAGAGAACTCTATTCCAAGTTAAAATCATAAGCTCTTCTACTTCTACGTCTGCACGTTTAGTACAACATAACTATGTCTCCTCAACTAGCTAGGTACTATCGAGGTCACCGCCGCCTCACCACTTTAAGACCTAAAATCGCTTGCACCTCACCTCGTCTTTTGTTTGAGGTGACGCCCGTTTTGTGCCGTGTGTGCAAGCGATTTTCGTTGATTAGTGGTGGTGGTGTTGTGTGTGACTTATGATATGACTTAAGTATATCACCTATGTTTAAGTAAATAAAGGGAGAATGTTAATATTTAGGCGCCAGAGACCTCAACCTTACGGTCAAAGATGACACGATACGAGGTGCAAGCAATTTAGGCTCTTGTGGTTAGGCGGCAATAAGCTCCATAGTACCACTGGAAATGATTTAATCAAATGAAATAAAGCATTTGACTAAACACACTCGAATTAACAACATCACAATAAAATACCACAAGATGGAAAACCAGTTATTCAAGTAATTACTTAATATGTAAATATTCACCTGGTTTGCTTGGCATTATGTAGAGCTTGTTCAATGTGATGAAGATGTACCTGGCGGTGGTGTTGCATATCACAATGATTCCCTAGCACCACAACTGGCAAATCAGCTGGCACTCTTGACAACTCTTTTACGACATATTCAAATGTCCTGCAATATTAATAGTTACAGGTTTTATACAAACTTTGGTTATGCAATAATATATGAATACATCAATATCACTACTCCTATTTAATTTTCTCAGTAAGTGCTATGTATCTAGAGTTGGCTACCGTCCCGGTTTCCCCGCAGTTGTCCTAGTTTAGAGAGCATATGGGGGACCTTAATTGTAGTACATTAGACATGTCCAGGTTCTGGACACCAAAGAGGTGGCAACCCTATGTATCAATCTTACCAAGGTTTTGTTATATCCAGCATCAGGATGACGCCACTAGCGTTCTTGTAAACATCCAAGAACGTAGCATCTAGAACTGGAGTTTCATAACCTTCATCTGGGGCTGATGGTGCTGATTGGTTTTCCAATTTCAAACCCAATGGCGGCTTCTTTTTTGTGCGACCTTTATCAACTACTTCCCAAACTTCAACCTGTTTAATAAAAATAATAGGTCATATAATTTATAGAAGTAACTAACATAGCAATATTTTAAGAATGAAATACTAGCCTTTACTATATAATCTGTATTTTTGTAAGCCCAGTTTATGGGGGCTACTTGTATTTGATCTGTAGGAACATATTCTTCAATGAAAGGTCCACCTTGCAGTCTTTGCAACAGGCATGACTTACCAACGTTTCTGTCGCCTTTGATCAATATTTTCACTAAAAATATTTTAAACTTTAAATGTTTATTTCCTATTTGAGTACATTGATATATGAATAAATAAATGCACAAAAATCCACAACACAAGCATGTGTATCTTGGCATTTAATTGATTTACGGAAAGTTAATTACTGTTAAAGTGAACGCCTCTTGAAAATTTCTTTTGTAGCGATGAAGACATCGGTACAGGAGCTGGACAGCGGTCATCGCCGCTTTTGGCTAGTTTCTTCAGTGCAGAAAACATTACGATTGGAAACTTGTGGAATGAAATAAATATTTCAACAAATTAGTTTGTTTATGTGAACAAACAAACTCACTCACAAACAATCACACAACCTAACCAAACTGCTAGCTGGCAGGACTAGAGCACAGATGAATAATAATAAATGGACTAGCTAGAGTAGAGAAGATAGTGTTGTAGTAGCTGATCGATCGATAGGGCCACGCACAAAGGCACGATAGTATGTTTTTTTCTTTCTTATCAATTGCATCTACCAAACTAAACTCCATTCATCTTTGCTATGCTAGTCCAACATTGTAAACAATCTTTTTGTAACTTTTAAAATAATATCAACAAACAAAATTGATTTACTATTTAATTTAATAAGATCTCAGTGTTGAACTATGTATTAACTATGTAGGTATGTAAGTTTTGTGTTTATTTTGTTTTAAAAGGAATAATTTCGTTAAAAAGAAGTGTCAAGCAACATTGTTTACAATATTCGACCAGTGAAGAAAAACGGACTTTATCGTTTTTTAAAAGTAAAGAAACAACAAGACATTAGATTAGACAAAGGTATGGATTTCGTAAAGTTGTATGACTGTTGTGCTTAGTGTTCGAAGTACTTCGAAGTCACCTAAACGGCAAAATATTATTCCAGATTTCTAATTTTTGATAGAAAAAATAACCTTGCCCTTTTACTACAAAAGTAATTAAATTGTTATATCCGAGAAATACAATGATATCACGCAACATTGTTTCAAATAGTGTATGGTATGATACAGGCTGCAACTTTGCAAGGTTATCTATGAGATAAAGCTGTAAAGCTTTTACTACAGGGTGGGGAATCGTTCCAATCTCTATCTCCATACATTATCCTTAAGGTTTAACGGGCAGAGAAAAATTTTAGCAATAAGTCCACATTTGTACACATGCCAATAAAGTCTTTACATAAATTATTATCACCTGCCTGACTGATTTATTTGTATAGGGCATCTCAAGGAGACGTTCGTATCCTGCCCCAGAGTCATTTTATGTTTGAGTAAAGAAAAGCATTAAGAGACTTGACTATATCATTTTGCAAAAAAAATATTGAATTTTTAATACAATATTGTTAATTTACTTTGCTTTTATCTAGCGGCATATAAATCCACAAAATAAGTAGGACAACGAATGAATACAATTTCCTGTCCCCAACAATTGTTGTGTTTGGCAGAAAATAGCGGTTTCGAGCACTTATTAGCAAACTGACGACCGCTTAACGAAATGGCATATTGTGTCATACAACTGGCAGTTAGTTAAATAAGTAAGCGCTCGCAATCGCTATTTTAAGAAGGAAGATGACGTTTGCCTCCCATAGGTACTAACCTTTAAACCTACCAACCTCTTCCTAAAACTTGAAAAAAAACTGTGACAAGGAACTTCTTTTCGTTGGCTATTGTTTGCGTCATCGTAATTTTCACGCGTTATGCACCCTAGCGGGGCAGTTTTCTATGTTTTAGTTTTGGTGGCCTAGATTGCGGGTTTTCGACACAGATGGCGCTATGATCTAGAAAGACCTGTGCAAGAGATTGACCCCACATATTTTATTTCGTTTTATGTGAAAACCCCGCTATTTACGGTTTATATTACTTTATATTATTTTAAAAGGCGAAGAAACGAACTCATAAAATTAGTTTTGGTCGTGACGCATGGATTTTTACTTTTGGGGCAAGCAATGTATGGCGGGTCGACCGTGTCCTTTATTTAAGTATTTGATCATGATGCATGGCCTGACCCCATGGTAACAGAAATTGTTTAATGATGATCTCATTTATCTGTTAACTTGCAAAGTCGCACTCTTTATAGTGAAAAGATGCCTTTAAACATTGTTTGCTGAACCTATAGCCCAGCCCAGCCAGACAGACGTGATGGTGGAACGTGGTGGACAGGCACAGATTTAATAACAATCGATATTTATTTACGTAAATTATCGATAGTTTTACAGCACTAAGCTTATTTAAACTGTCAGATTGTTTTTTTTTAAACTTTCAGATTGATGATGACATTGACACTCCGTTTTTTTATGAAAGCAATTTTTGATGGCATTGGATTTATTTTATTCATCCAACGAAAAAACCCTACCAAATGTACTGGCCATAAATTGTGTGAAATTCTTTCGAAATTGCTAAGATGTTAATAATCAAATTTGTCATTAAAAAAAAACTAATCAAAGTAGAACAAAATTCGATCAAATAAACTTTAAAAAATATTCAAAAACTTTAAAATCATAGTAAGAACAAAATTCCCTCAAGTACTGAAATTTACATAAAATTACAATAGCAGAAATATGAAAAAGTAAAAAATACTTAAAACTATAAGATGTTGCAACGCGGAAAAACAATGAAGTTATGCCACGGAATCAGGACCTACAGTTTTTGCTGCCCACCCAAGAGGCCACCTTGCGGTTGCCCAGGCGGTGGTCAAGAACCACGCAAATTCCCACCTGCCGATTGCAAGCCAGGGCCCATTCCTCCAAACCCCTGTGTCCCTCGTTTTCATCATGGTAAGGACACCTGGAAGAGATACAGAGCTTTGGCGATGTTAGTTGGTGTACCGCTCATAATTATTCAAGCTCTTCGCTCTTTAGGCCATGAACCGCCGCCTAAGGGGCCTTGCAGAGAATATGAGTATATGAACATACGTACAAAGAGATTCCCATGGGGTAATGGTGTTGAATCGTTTTTTCACAACGAGCATGTCAACCATCTACCTGGAGACTGTGAACCTCCACCTCTTGACTGCGATTGACGTAATTGGTGTCGTTATCATGTAATTACAAAAAAATAGTGACCTGAACGAATTAAATAAAATAAGCTGACCTGAAAAAGAAAAAAAAATGTACCTCTTTTATTTTTCATTACCTATAGAAGTCCAACAACTTAATGGGCAATACTCAACTGACTAAAGCGAATAATATGTTTTGACGAACGTGCGCTTTAGCCTGAGAAAACGTCTAATCCTTACAACACAGATATTAGTAGACATAATTAGAGCACCTATGTCTAAATTTATGTGATTACTTACTCAATGTTTATAAGAGTACGTACGATGCCAAAAACACGACATGTTGGATAAGTTAATAGGCCTCTATTATAAAAAAAAGATAGTACCAGGTTTAAACCAAGGCTAAAATCATCCGACCAAAAGTGTAACTCCATTAATGAATACTGTCATAAAGACATTGTTTTTCAAATGGCCGGTTGGTTAATATCTTTGTACGGTTCTAAGCCGTACAGTACTAAGTTGTTGGAATGAGGAGTTTAGACCTAAGAGCGCAGCGGGGGGAATGCGACCTTTTCTCTCCTCCTACTGCCTACACCGAGGTACCGCGGTTTATAGCTCAAATGACCACCAGTAAGCCTGTGCTAAGCGGTTTGCTTTGCTGAAGCCCCCGAGAAACTATGTAAACCCTGCCGAGCACTTATCTGACTTTGAGATCGTATAGAAACTTTTGTAAGAAGTAATTAGACTTGTAAATTCACTAATGTTGTGTGCAATGAAGAGTTATTATCTATCTATCTAGACTGCTATTTGTACTAACATTCGCGTTATAAGAAGAAAGGTATAGGTATCCTTGGGCCCACTACACTCTTAGCACTGACCCCACCCTTGAGGACTTATTATGTTCATCTAGGATTCTAGGTTATTTAAGTAAATAAGGTATTACCTGAACCAACATTTATGTTTGTGATTTTTTTTCCTGTTTTATGTTGATGGAGCTATTCGCTATGGCATTAGTTACGCCTTTTTATAACAAAGAGGAAGCCTAAACGGAACATTATCGAAAAGTATGCTTGCTTTGTGTCGCTTTTGTTTTGTATCATGTATTCACAAATTTTGGTTTTCATGTTGAGGTATCTAAAAGCCTAATACATTTTAATAATACCTACCTACGCAAGATTGTTAGGGCTCCGTTGCTTAATGGCAAATAAGGAACACTTTGATTTGGTTGATAACTAATACCACCATGTACAAATTCTAATACTTACCTAATAATAGGTATACAATTTCTTGTGGGTACGGAGCCATATTCAAACCACGATCCTCTGCTTTGCGTTTGGTTTGTATGAACCCATCATGCCTAACAACAACCTCAGCTCAGGTATAAATAATAAAATGTTTTTACTTCTTTATTCTTTCGAGCTAATCTGATGCTGGAATGATAATTCACTACATGAAAGATTCAGGA